>VZTV01069962.1:0-38864 GCA_013400875.1 Anhinga rufa | reverse complement strand
CTGGGGTTAAACCATGACAGTTGATCACTTAGCTCTTTTGATATTTGAGAACATTGACAGTGGAGCTTACTTTCCTTTTTCTTGGATTAATTCAAACTAAACTTGTGATCTCTGAATTCATTATACTCTTGCATCTATTTGTTCTGTAATGTTTCCATTACTTATGAAAATAAGCCTAAAATAGCATCAGTTCTTCCTGTTTCAGTGTTTGGTAGAGAAATTTGACAGCTATAACATCCAGGAGTAACGACGTGCTACAATTTTAGTAACCCTTGCTTTTCAGTTCATACCTAGAATGCAGTTCTGCAGCTGCCTGGTTCTCAGTGCTGTCTGTCTGTTTATAATTTTAGTGTGTTTGCACCTAAGTGTGCTTTCTGGTGTTTTGTCAGAGTTTGTCAGCAATACACTAACAGTGTATACGGGCCTTTTAAAAATCAGTGTCTTGATTTAAACAGATCTTAGCTGTGTTGACTTCTGCTTCATAATGGCATTTTTAGCTTACAGTGCCACCTCATAACTCTTCCCTGATTCCAGCTCATCTTTGAGGAGCTGTATGCTAAATAGCATTGCTCTGTTTTTCTTACTAGTGGTAGCTGAAGTCTTCCCTTACCAGTTGTTTCATGTCTAAATGCTGCATAAGGGTCTTGGTAAAATACTATTCACTTGTTCTACAGAGTTTAACAAACTTTTATCTTGCCCGGGTGATAGCAGCTTGTTACTCATAGGATTCCATAGATGAAGCTCAGACATACCTCCTATTCAGTTTAACAGGACTATACTGTTCAGAGATTTATTCTTGTAGTTTTCTTTCCTTCTGCAGTTGCTACTACTGAGACTGTTAGAGTATGACTATTTCCTGAGGCCACAGTCAAAGTTTGAGCCTACAAAAGTGCATCTCTCCCATCTCTCCACTTCAGTCCTTACCTTAGAGAAATTTTTAAAAGGCTGAAATTAATGATTTAAGGGCAACATGAAAAACTCTAGTCATGTTCATTAGAAGATAGTCTTGGGTATATAAATTTGCTTGTGTTCATTTATTTTATATAAATCTGAAATCTTGTCACTGTTTCTGAGTTGCACTTTTTTGTTTGTTTGTTTAGTTTTGTTTTTTAATTATCATTTACTCTATACTTGTCAGGATGGGGTTTTGAGATAAGGTGAAAAACATGGCCACAGAATCCATTGATTTACAAGTGAGGGCAGGGGGAGAGCTTGAGCATTGTAAT
The DNA here is from genome assembly GCA_013400875.1 of Anhinga rufa. Taxonomy (NCBI): domain Eukaryota; kingdom Metazoa; phylum Chordata; class Aves; order Suliformes; family Anhingidae; genus Anhinga; species Anhinga rufa. Next base: position 37,638 of record VZTV01069962.1, on the reverse strand, counting down.
GATTCTGATCATGGTGAACAATTAAACTACATGCCCTATGCTTAAAAGGTAAAATAATGTTTGGCTCAGAAGAGGAGGCAGGGTGTAAAGGTGTGGGGGGAAAACTTGTACTGTTTTCTTTTTAAATGTTGTCATTTTAGTGCGTGGTGTCTTAATTTCATTGGGAGTGGGAAGAAGGGTTATGTCTATGTTTTTAAATGCCCTCTGTCCCTTGTAGTGTTTGTAATCTGCAGCTTCACTCTACTGTTCCTTTCAGGTTATTTCTAATTACTAGCAACTATGTACTAGATCACTTACAAGAAGCTTGTTTCCCTTTTGTAATAGGAGGCTTAGAAAACTGAAGTTTTCTCTTGCCTTTCCTCCTCTGGTATTTTTTTAACATGATTTGATTAAGCAGAACTGTTGTCCTAGTGCTTTAAGACACTTAAGGTGTACTTAATTTTAAAAGAGGGATGAACTGTGTTTGGAAGCAGATGGAGGAAAGAATACAACTTCAAAGACTTGCCACTTGTAACAATTCAGGGTATTTTTTTAAGTTGGCATGGTTAAAAATCTCAGTTTAACACTTCAGCTCTGCTGTGGTCTTTGCCAGCCAGCATAAATAAATACACATGCTAGGGAAAATGCATATCCTGCAGACTTTTTTCATACTTTGTTTTCTTTAGGGGAAAGTGGTTCACCAGAGCCTGAACATTATGAACTCCTTTTCTCAGAAAGTGAAAATACAACATATACGCTCCTTGTCGGAAGATATAAGGTTTTATTATAAGAGACTAAGAAGTAATAAAGAAGATTTAGAGCCAGGAAAAAAATCAAAGGTTTGTTTTTGCCTTATTTCTACATGTTTACAAGTTCTCTCATATATAGCATATGTTAAGTTTCTGTGGTCATCAGAAATCTTCTTTCTTTTTGTGTTGGTTTTTTTTTTTTTCCTTTGGCCATTAGATATACTGTGCTGTTTCTTAATTGATCTGCTCTTATCTGTTTTGCAGATTGCAAATATTTATTTTGATCCTGGTTTACAATGTGGAGATCATTGTTATGTAGGATTGCCTTTTCTATCTAAATGTAAGTAATGTTCAACTTTATAATGAAAATCTTTAAAAAAAAAGTTTTCTCCTTAAGCAATGATTTTACATGAAGAGTTTAAAAAACACGTTATTTCTTAAAGCGGAATCTAAAGTTCAGCACAGCATAGCGATGCAAGAAGATGCGTGGGATTCTGACTGGGATTTGCATGAGAACTTATTCAAAGAATGGACAGAAATACGAGAGAACTCAAGCCATAGGTAAGTATTTTATCCCTGTTAATTTCTCAGGCCTTAAATGACTAGATAATTCTGTGTTATGTGTGCTCTTATAAAATAGAAGGTTTCTTAATATTGCAGTGCTCTTTGAGAGGGGGCCAAGGAGGAGTTACTTGGCGCTCTCTGCAAAACCTTTAAAGAGAAGATTTGAAAAGTTAAAAAACAGTAATAATTTCCTCAATTCAAACACAACACTGAAAGTTACTATTCACTGGAGTATGCTGCAATTCTTGAAACGATGGCAACAGCAAGGCAGTCTCTACTCTGCGAAAATTTCTGAAAACAGATTATACTGTTTGTGCAGTATCCCTGCTTAATCTGTTTTAAAGTAATAACCTCAATATCCCTCTAGGATATCATAAGGTTTTCTATTGCTGCTCTTCTGAGGTTATTGCATTTCAGTGAATTATCAAATTGTCTGGTATTTTTCCTTGAGATTTGCTGAATAAGGTGATTAATGATTCCTAGTTAATATTTAGAAAAAGTCAAAGTCTGTAGGCTGCTATATACCTTTTAAACATCTACCTTCTCATACATAAAGTGATTTAATCTCCAAGAGATAAATTAGCATTAACAGCAAGTGCATGTGTCTTTTGTGATGATAGTATCCAGACTACCATTTCAAAAAAGGTATGTGTATTTGTGGAGAAACAAAGTGACTGTATTAGCTAAATAGAGTAACAAAAGCATACTTCCTTTGTGACTTTTTCATTATAATGCTGATATATTAATAACTTCTGAACAAATTTCATCTAAACAGAATCTTCTGTTTAGCCACACTCGTAACTTTCAAGAATGTCCTATCATCTACAGTAAGATTCTATTAAAAACTACTACTGAATAAGTAGCAGTTCTAGCTAGAATATACAACGCTTTATTTAGTATAATATATAGTCTAGAGTATGTAATCCTTTAAAGAGAAGTAAAATTAACCAGCTATCCAAGGTAGCATTCAGCAAAGGAGAAACTGTGCTTTCTGAATACAGAGGCGTTCTGACTTGGGCATTTGGAGTCTCTCCAAAATACTTCTCTAGGTTTGAAGTCTAGCGTTTCATCTCTTTTGCCGACTGGAGAACTCAATGCTGTTAGTCTTGTTTCAGCTCATGGTGGAGAGCTTGTAGGAGAACAGGAATCAAATCTGTTGCAGAGGTTAGTTAACAGCAAAGAACTTTATTCACTGGTGGAAATAGTAGCTGGCACCAAGTGTGGCTAGTTCAGATTTGCTGTAGATTTGTTAGACAGGAGTATAGGCACATACTCTGTGTATCCATTGCAGCTAGAGTACATGTACAAATTAACTGTACATAACATGTAGGCACAATACATTTTCTGGATAGTGGATGCCTGGATGTTGTATTGGAAACGGACTGTAGCAGGACTGATATTTTTCCTTTCTACTGTTTGTACCTTTGCAAATCAACAAATATATTTGGGGTTACTTTTCTTACTGATCTGAATCATCTGTTATATCCTCAAAATTTGTTTCTGCAATAGTAAGAGCTAGGCACTTCCTAATGAAAGATAGAATTTGTGTGTCACTGTCCAGAGAGCAGTGGTTTAAGAGAAATACGAATACCACAAGATTTGTGATGCAGTGCATAAGTCCTACCACATTTTTCTGATCACCTTTACCCACAAATAGGCCATAACAGAACTTGGAATGGATGGCTGTTGACAATAATACTTAATAGAGAACATATTTAGACTCTTTGGGTTGGTCTCCTACAGCATGTTTTGGTGGTTTCTGTTGTGATTTTTAATAGCAATACATATGGGAAGAGCTCAATGGGGTTTTTTAATTGTATATGAATATAGCGTACTGTGCTATTTCTCAAACTAATGTTTTTTTCAGGGTACTTTTAAGCCCTCTGCCTTTTCCAGGCTTTTCCTATTTTACTCCTGTAAAGTAAGTTTTATAACTGTTTCTCCAGACTGAATGCTGTGTTTGAAGTAGACACAGATCTTCAGAAGGATGTCCAGTTGAAAATTACAGCAGAAATGGCCTGGCCTTCCATACTTAGTTCACCGCGCCATCTAAGCTTCCCTCTTACCAATACAAACAGTTCATCAGTAAGTTATTTTGTTGATAGTATCATTTTGTAGGGACTGCATTTTAATAGGTATTTCTAATTATATTAATGCTAATTTAAACTTAAACAAAATATATTTCTGAATAGGAAGAAGAAATTGTTCTAGAAAATCCAGCTGACGTTCCTGTGTATGTTCAGTTCCTTCCTGTAGCTCTGTATTCTAACCCATCCACCTTTGTTGATAAAATGTTAGAAAGGTAAGTGTTGTTTTAGAGTACTTGGGGCATTCTCACTCTACAGCAAAATGCATTTTAAAAAAATGCATGCAGTATTTGGCAGCTGTGTTGGTAGTCAGTGTTGGCCACTTCTAGAATTTGAATCATTGTGCCAGTTGAGAACTGAATCTAGGCTGATTGCCATTGAATGTACATCTGTATCTTTTGCTAAGCTAAAATGATGTTTACATTTCTTCCTTAACTGTATTTTTTGGGGGGGTAGGGAGGGGGCGGGAATAAAAATATCATATGATCCTTTCAGCTGCATATTGTTTGAGTCCTATCATAAGTTCTTGTTTTGTGCTAAAATCCATAAAAGAAAGTATGTCATTATCTTCCCTGACCTGGAGGAGAAAAAAATCACATGTCTGTTTCAGGTTTAATTTGAGTAAGCCAACTAATTTCAATCTGAAGACTCTAGAGTTCCAGGTCTTCAGAAATTGCGTAAGTATTTCAATATATTGTTTAGGTTTTTTAATTTAGGTATTTTAACGTTTTAATAAGAGTTCAGTCATACGTGTCTTCAAGTTTAGGTATTACTATGTGTGAAAAATGTGATGCTTCTGTTGGATATTTTCAGGGAATTGGGAAAAGTAGTATTTCTTCAAATGTAACAGTAAAAATGTCACTTTTTCTGTATGCTTACATTACAATAGGATTGTGGAAGTTACAGGAAAACTGCATTTATTCATTCTCTTACTGATACTGGATTATTTTCTTTAGTGTAGTGGTTGTTAGTTCTAAAATAAGCAAAGTATTGAGTTTTCAAATTATTTGAATTTTGTGGACAACTTTTAAGTGTGTGCTTTTTCATACAGAGCATGCCACATCTTGAACACTTTCTTTTCTCATCCAATATATACACTTTTCCCCCTCCGTTTGCTGTTACTTTTAGGTTAGCAATTCGATGCTTGTGTAGTATCTAAAGGCAAACTTAGCAAAATGCACTTTTTTCAATAGTTCACTTTTTCCCCTTTCTATATTCTAAAAATGTTTTAACAATGGAAAATTTTGAGGCTAGAAAATGTTACATAAAGGCTTAGTGCTAATTTAGTGTTTAAAATATACATTTAAGAAATTCTGAACTCTGTCTTCTACTGGAGCTTTATGAATTCACATGGGTATAGTTTAGCTCAGTTCTGTCTTATGATATTCTTCTGCTTCTTAATAAACACAGATGGTTTACTAAGTAGAGAAATAATTGTGCTATCAGAGTTTCTGGTTAAAAAAACAGTATATGTCATTGGGTAGTACACTTCTATATGATAAGACCAATTTTCTAGCAAAAATAATATTATTTCTATCAAATATATGTAAAACTTTCCTATTTTAAAAAAATGTTACTTTGTTTTCCCCACTCTCTTAAGGTCCAGCCACTGCAGAGCACTGTAGGACTTACAAAGGGCCTGACTCGTCATTCAGTTTTAAGCCTAATATTAAAACCTGGTGAAAGAAAGTCTGTCAAAGTAAAGTTCACTCCAGTTCTTAATAAAACTGTTTCATCATTAATTATTATCAGGTATGATTGATATTTCTGAAATGGGTGTGAGTTTTTCTGATGTTTTATATTTATATATAAGATCATACTTGTGATCAGCTGTCAATAAGAAACTATCGCTTTTACAATAACAATTGTAGAATCATATGTGTCTGGACACATTTAATTTAAATGTAGTTGTGATATGTTTTACAGTAGTTAAACTGTATTCGGTACATACTTTCTAACATAAATACACTGTTATCGTAGAATGGTTTGGGTTGGAAGGGACCTTTAGAGGCCATCTAGTCCAACCCCCCTGCACTGAGCAGGGACATCTTCAACTAGACCAGGTTGCTCAGAGCCCCGTCCAACCTGACCTTGAATGTTTCCAGGGATGGGGCTTCTACCACCTCTCTGGGCAACCTGTGCCAGTGTCTTATCACTCTCATCCTTATATCCAGTCTAAACCTACCCTCCTTTAGTTTAAAAACCATTACCCCTTGTCCTGTCACAACAGGCCTTGCTAAAGAGATTGTCCCCATCTTTCCTATATTCCCCCTTTAAGTACTGGAAGGCCGCAATAAGGTCTCTCCGCAGCCTTCTCTTCTCCAGGCTGAACAACCCCAACTCTCTCAGCCTGTCCTCATAGGAGAGGTGCTCCATTCCCTCTGATCACCTTCATAGCCTCCTCTGGACCCGCTCCAANATACATTAACATGATGATGAAATATAAATTTTAACTAGTACTTCACTGGGGTTTTTATTTGTGCGTACTGTTATGATTTCTTAGGTTTTTGCTCACAAACACTATGTTTTAGATGCCTGCTATTCACTTCTATATTGTGGGGAATTACCTGTGGAACTGGTTTTATTTCTGTCCTCCAGATTTGGGATATAACTTCATAGTCTGTAGAGAAGCTTGCAGGAGCAATAGACTGCCTAATCCTTTTATAAATGTTTCCCCTTTTTCTGTGTGCACAGAAATAATTTGACTGTAATAGATGCCATAATGGTGCAAGGACAAGGAACGACTGAGAGCTTGAAGGTTGCAGGCAAACCTCCTGGTGCAGGAAGTTCTTTACGCTTTAAAATCACAGAAGCATTATTAAAAGACTGTTCAGAAAGTGAGTACTTCTTGAGCTACCATGCTGAACAGAGAAGAAATTACACTTTACATGTACAACTTGAAATATGTGGAAATATTTTTTCCCCTGTTCTAGTGCCCCAGAAATCTAATTCTTTTAAATACATTAAAATTGCTTCTTCATTTAGGAAGAAAATGAAATATTTTACCTTTTTCATTTTAATGTGAAAATCAGGAAAGATTAAGAAAAAAGCCCTTGATCCATTAAAATTCAAGATAGAGGAGGTGGAGATCCTAGTAATTTACTAGGATAATCTCTAATTCCTAAATTTAAATCAAACTAGATCACAGATGCAGCCTTCTGGTTTGGTGGTTTGGTTGGTTGGTGTTTTTTGATTTTTGTTTTGGGGTTGGGTTTTTTTTTTGTTTGTTTTGTTTTTCTTCCCTCCTCATACCTTTGGAATCTGTATGAACATAGCTAACAGGGAAAAAGGAAGGGTATGTTCCTTGATGAAAATTAAATCCCAGCCAGATTCTGCTCTGGGGTCAGAGGTTTTCTGCTCTGTGGTCCCAGGCTTGCTTCCAAGAGGAGAGCTAAGAGTACCTCTATTACCAAAGGAACTGGTAAAAGAGGTTTAGTTGTATCTGTTATTAAAATCTGCTTTGTTACTTCGCAGATTTCCAGACATAGTTGTAAGGTGCCATGTTAATCATTACCTAAGATTATTCTGCTTTTTTTTAAAGGAATGAGTAAGAAAACTTGAAGTAAAGTTTAGTCGCTACCTCTTACATGTTGTGGTTTAGGGATATTTTTGCTAATAAGATGTGTAGCGCAGCCACGGATTTTATTTTTAAGACACACATTAAAAAAAAGCTCTAATTCTCATCATGCTGGGACTTTTCACAGAACACCACAGCACTAAGCAGTACATCAAAGAATTTTAGACCTTAGACAATTTTTTTGTGAGGCAGCAGTGCTATCAGAAATTTTGGGGGTTCTTTTTTCCCTGATGAGTTAGAGTGCTCTGGAATTGTACAAGTGCCCTACCTTGACAGTGATGAGAATCTGGCTTCAGGGATCTCTTTCTGCAACGTTACATAAAGATTTCCATGGGTCTCGCTAGGCGCCTTTCCTGCTGTAATACTGGCAGAACTCTCTTCTAGTGTAGAACATGAATATAGTGAAAGATATCTGTTTAGCATAACACTTTCTGCTGTTTGTTTCTAGAAATGAAATACAAAGAACCGAATTTCACACTGAGAAGAACATTTAAAGTGGAAAATACAGGGCAGCTGCAGATTAATGTGAAAACTATGGAAATCAGTGGCTATACATGTGAAGGATATGGATTTAAAGTAGTTAACTGTCATGAGTTTGCACTAAGTGCCAATGCCTCTAAAGACATTGTCATACTGTAAGTGGTTTTTCCTACATCTAAACAGAGTCTAACACTAGGAATTCTGTACACCTAATATTGTTTTGGAGGAAAACTCTATTGATTAAATTCTGAGGTGTTTTTTACTTAAGCTTTGAGTGTTTTGCATTGGGTTGTTTTGGGTTTTTTTAATAGAACATAAAACAAAATCTTTCTCTCTTCTTGCAAACGCTATTTGATTTTTAAATAACTGCAAGTTTTCATGACTGACTATAGTATTACTTTTATTACTATCCAGTAAGTATAACTTACTGAGTTGGAATAGTGCTACTGTATGGGCTTTTTATAAATTTCCTTCATTTGGGTTGTGAATGCACATGAGATCTAGATTTACATGTTTTTGGTGCATTGCATGGTATGTAGAAAAGAGCCTTTAGTCTAAGAATTATCATAATGCACAGCATTTTAGTCTTGAATATTTTGTCTGTTGCTTTAATGATAATGGTTGTTTAACTCTGTCAGCTTTTATTGTAAAAGATAACCTGCACCAAAACATGATCTTTTTAATGCTGCTTGGATTTAAATTTAACTATTCAGAATATGGTATCTAAAAAGTTCAGAAGATGCTTTTGTTCTGCAAGAGAAAGTACGAGGTATTGCAGGCAGTGAAACTTCACTATAATTTCTGCAACAAACTTAATTTGTGATGAGATGGGAACATAGTGGTGGTGTTTTTGAAAAGGCATGCAGTTGTGACTTAAAGGTCAAGTGTTTAAAATTATATAGTTCACATAATGGTCCGTTCTATTGCTTGCTTACAGCTGCTGTTAATTTTTTACTGCATTCATAGCTTGCTTTTAACAGATCTGGTCAAAACCTAATATCAGTTATTATAATGTATCTTCATATAGTAGATCAGGTGTATTAAGCCTAAGTGTTCATGAACTTAGTCAAACACATTCTGAGGTATTTGAAAGATACTCATAAGTATTTTCGGCTAATTGCATGTATGATTATTAGTCATACTACTGGGGCTATTTGTTCTAAATGTTTGATGGGGATGCCAGTCGTGGTAGTAATTGGGGGAGCTTGTGGCTGTGGGTTTTTTAATTATTATTTATGAATAATATAAATTACCTCAAACTTTCATGCTGTTCACATGAGAAGTTCTGATGTGCTTTACTTTGTTTTCAGGTTTACACCTGATTTCACTGCTTCCAGAGTCATACGTGAATTAAAATTCATCACTGCAGGAGGCTCTGAATTCATATTTATCTTGAATGCATCCCTTCCATATCACATGTTAGCAACGTGTGCAGAAGCACTACCCAGGCCCAACTGGGAACTGGCACTGTACATAATCATCTCAGGAATAATGAGGTAGTGTGTATAGTTTTGTTCTTATCGGTAATATATGCATGAACTAGCACTGCTTGAATACAGGTTACAGAGAAGTATACATGTATTCAGTACTTGCTATATTTGGTGTAAAATAAAATAGGGTAAGGTGAAAAAGAAGAACAAATTAATAAACGCCCCTATGGATGGAGCATGAACAGTTTAAGGCTGAGAACTACTGACTTTCTGCTCAAACTGAGGACAAAATAATACACTTCATGCTTGGGTCTGTTTCCTTAAGTGAGATACATACTCCTGTTAACCCTGCTAACGTGTAGCTTTCTGATAAATAATTAAGCCAAACTTGAACCAAATTAGGTATTAAAGCACTGCTAACAGTGAATTCCATAGAAATTTAAGCATCCTTCTGGAGTGTTGTGTTATAAAGAGATATGAGGCAGTGACTGTAATGAGCTTAGCAGATGCCTTGGATGAATTTGACTTTGCTGCCACTTCTATGTGACAGACAACTGGTGATACTAATAATGGGATTTCTAAGAACCTGAAGGGCATTGTTTGCAACACTGGATGCTCAGAGGTTACGTAGTAGCATATTAATGCACTTTTTTTTCTCAGCAAACAGGTATGTTAGCTATGACTGGTTGAAATCTGAGTTGAAAATTCTATTGCATTTTCCTAGTCTAACCTCTACCTATCTTTATTTATTTGAAATCTGAGGTTATAAACAATGTGTCCCTGCTCACCTCTTGGATGCGAGACACTTCTCCCCACTGCCTTTATCCAGAGAAAACCTAGCATAGAAACTTATCAGTATAAGTTGTTACTTATCAGTAACAACAAATGCTGTTTTCGTTAGTGTTAAGCTTGTATCTTAGTGTGAGATGGATTGCTGCTGTAGATGCCTGTGATGAAGAAGTGGTCTTTCTGTGTGCTGCAAATCCAAAGTGTTATCACAGATATGTAATATTCCTGCCTTTTTTTTCGTATTGAGACAGTGGCTTTTCCATTTTGTTGTATTATATTACACAAATGTTTGGTTAGGCTGTCTTCCCTTCTAGGGATTGATAAAAGAAATAGAGAAGATAAAGTTACAGCCCCCTTTATTTTCTTTTCTGACTCTTCAGCACTCTCCTAAGTAATGCAGTGTTACTTAGGAAACTGCATTTTCCTACGTAACGGGAAAATTGCTGTCACTTAAGAAATTTCGTTTCCTAACTACCACTGCATTCCTTAGGAGAGTGCTGAGTAAGTACTTTTAGTGGTTTTCTTCTGTATATTTGCTAGAAATTTATAAGCTTGGTTTCTCTTCAGTTTATTGACAGGTGAATAATCCTTGTCATCTCATAAGTGCAGTTTGCATGGATAATTTTATATGTACTGTGTTTGTTAATTAGACTTTACAAAAGAATACAGAATACTAATCCTGTCCCTCACTATGTCTTTTTCCTACAAGTACAAAACATCCTTCTTAGCAGCAAACTAGAGAAGAGTCCTAATGTAACCATTTCATAATATTCCAGGGATCCTGTGCACAGGCAGCCTCTAACTTTTAAGGAGCCATCACTTAGGGGTTTGCTAGTTGCCACTAAAACAGTATTTTCATATTGTGGCAAAGCTATCTGTAATTCCTAGGAATGAACAACTCTAGAGTTTGTCTAGTTCATGTTTTTAATTTGATACGGTGGTGTTTATTGTTGCCGTCCATAAATCACTATTGGTTTGGATTGTTACCATATTGCGGCTCCAAGTTTTGAAGTCCAACTTGATAGCGTATGTACAAACATGACAAAGCAGCCGGTCCTTTTTGTGATGAATTTACCAACTAAGCATACACATGCGCCAGGATAAAACCATGACGGGGGGAAAAGGGATGTACCAAGATAATTCTTGGGTGTCTAGACCATGGTGCTCCCCACTGTGTGGTGTTCCTCACGCTAATTAGTTTTGTAATTTAAATTACATTAACTCTTTAGGCTAGTTATATTTTTCTTTCTTTTTTAAAAATATTTTTTTTTTAAAAAAGCATAAAACCCAAACCACCACACCAAAACCAGAAAGGGCAGTTAAAAAGACCACAAAACAAGATTTGTTCTGATATTAATTTCAAAACTGGTATTTGTTTATCAAAACACCAAAGTTGGCTTACGCAGAGGGAGTAGAGTCCTTACCCAGAGAGTGGCAGAGGAGAAGCCCTCAAGGTGACCTTTTGCTGCAGCCTCCCCTGTACAACCTCTGCAGACCCCAGCACTGATACCATGAGGGGAGTGCTGTGGGGTTGAGGGAGAAGAGTGTGCCTGCTCAGCCCACCAAAACCCTGTGCACTCCATCCAAGCTTGTGCAGCACCATGGTGGTAGAGGTGTGATGCTCTTGTTGGTAGCAGTCTTGTGAAACTTTAAAATAGCATCACGGATTACAATTAACAAGTGAAAGAGATTATACCTTATTCCTTACACAAGGCAAGCATTACTCTTTTGATTAACAGTTTGTGTAAGCTTGTCCGAAAAATTCCCCTGTTTCTTTAACTTTTCTGTTGCTTGTTAACATCTTGGATGAAAATTAGCTTTCCTGCCTTCTGACATCTGGTTATGCATCTAGAATCCTTTTTAATCCCTGGGGCAGGGAACAAAACCACTGATAACCAGCTATCAACAGCTGAGTTGTCTCCAGAGTTGCTTGTATTTTTGGTGATAGGTAAAACTTAAAGGATGATATCTAGACTAGATTCTTTTAGCTATAATTAAGCAAGAAGTATCTCATCCTTTTGTGTGAATTGATGCTGGGTTTGTACGCTTGGCTTAGAAAAACTGGCAGTCAGAACAGGGTGGAGAACAGAAACGGAAGTTGCTAATTTAAAGTTCTTTTCTCATAAACTTTGTAAGGTAATAAGCAAGGCACGCTTTAGTCATTGTGTCTCTTCCCCCTGAAACCTCCCACCTGTTAGAAGATGAGATCAATAGCAGTGCAATGAAGGTCTCTGCAGTGGTTTTATTGCTTCATTCAAAAATATAGTTCACTGCAGTGCATTATGTAAGTGGAGAACTAAACACGGTATTGCAGCAGATGCAGTTAGTTGTAAAACTCCTTGAAATAACGCTCTTAAAACTTAACATCTCTGAGCAGCAGTACAATTCTCAACAGAGGGTCTCTGCTTTTAAAATGGAATCGCACCAATGAGCTATGAGAGCTGCTGACCACTTGGATGCCATTTTAATATTTTAATTATATCTCTTTTTTCCTTTGCATTAACATTCTTCACAACCACACGTCATGCTTGCATCTAACTTCCATTCTTAGTATTAGTAACATATATATCATGCTAGACTTGCGTTTTTCATGTTTCTATCAGACAGAGTTGTGGTTTGGATGCAGTTTTCAGCTTTTCAGTATAAGATACAAACTTTTTGTCTTGCGTGATTAGATTCATTAACCTTAAAATGATCAAAACTTAGATGACTGCCTCTCTTCTCTGCAGCGTACTCTTTCTCTTGGTAATTGGAACAGCCTATCTAGAAGCTCAAGGAATATGGGAGCCATTTAGGAGACGCTTGTCCTTTGAGGCCTCAAACCCTCCCTTTGATGTGGGAAGGCCACTTGATCTCAGGAGAATAGTTGGAATTTCATCTGACGGAAAGTAAGTATATGTTGGGGTTTTTTGTGGGATATTCTTCCCTTTCCCCTTTTTTTTATTTAGTCCGAAGGCCAGTAGGACAGTAATACTGCTCTTTTAGAAGAGGTGAATGAATAGATCCTCCCAGTTATAAAAAGTTGGCTTGGATAAAAAGAAGGATTTTGTGATTCTAATGATTTTCGGGGGGGGGCGGGGGGGAACAAAAAAAAACACCAAAAACCTACGCAAAACCAAAACCCACCACCACACCAAAACCAAACCCTGTCAAGTTTCCTGTTAATGTTCTTGAAAATGAAAGACTGCAGAAAAATGGCAGGCCAGAAGTTCCTACCTTTGGTGTCTTAAGTTAAAAAAATTTTTTCTCCTTTTAGTGTTCCTTCCAAGATATATATTGACTGTCATTTTACTGTGGTTTTTTTCACATGTACAGCAAGCAAGTGAACATGTCAAAGGCTTGACTTGACAGACAAGTTTTAGGCATTTTTGTTTGTTATATGCCAAGAACAGTGTAGTTCAAGGTTTCTTTTGGACATAGTGAGTCTTTTTTCATGTGGAAGAATGGAAACATTGTAGAGTATATTTAAACACTTGTTCTTTCAGCTTGAATGCGCTTGGATCAGATTCTAATCACAGTTCATCCAGAGGGATCTATGGAGCAGGCAGTTCATCGTCACGATCCAGTGCAGGGAATCATAAACAATGCAATGCAACAGCACACCTTCACAGCAATAGAAATGCACCTGATGTTGAAAACATCAAATCCAAAACCAGTTCAAGCATACCTAATAGGACTTCAGCGCAAGCAGCTCCCATGCAGTCAGTGAACAGAGCGGGCCCCTTTACCTTGGATTCAGGTGCCACAGCAGCTCAGACTCATGCCGCAGGCAAAAGAGCCAAGGGGATGAGGCAGAACCAGCAGCCAACGCAGCAGCAGGCACCAGCTTTGGCAGAGCAGCCCCTCCAGCAACCCCCAGCATCCGGGCCCCAGCAGCAAGAGCAACAGACTGAAAGTGCTTTGCCACAGCTACCGCTTCTCAGCGCACCTCATGGCGAATGTGCCAGTAGCAGAAGGCACAGCTCGGAGGATTCAGATCTCACTGGGCTCATAGAAACTATGGAAAAAGACTTTGACCACCCAGAATCCCCTTCCCCAGATGTGTTTACAGAGCAGCCCCCATCTCCACTAGCGAAAAACAAAGGTAATACAATTCTGCTTTTTTTTAACAGGATGATTCATTATGTAAGCCGCAGAACAAGATTTAATCAACTGTAAAGGTCATGTTTTCATAGCGTGGAAAGTGATAGCTTCTCAGCTGTTCCCTACCCTGCTGTATGTGCCTGTCTTGAACACTTCCTTCATTTTATGGCAGTGAAGTTCTCCACGCAATGCTAAATGATGATTCTCCCTGTAAAAGTTTTGGAACGTTTTGATGAAAGCAAGGTGAATATTTAGACATCTGACCTTCTGAAGAAAGACACTTTTGGTTGCTACTCCTTTGCCTTTGGGCTAGCATCCATCCCTCCCACCTCCATCACTTGTACTTGGGGCTGGGGGGTTGAGGAAAGGAAAAGGAAGTTGTCCTAGTATATTATGAGAACTGAGATGGGAAGAAAGGGAGGAGGGGAAGAGAGAGAGATGGGTTAACCCCTGGGGTGGTGTTTGAAAATATAATTCTTGGTGCCCAGACTTGCAGTTGTAGAAAATCATGTCAGGTGCTCAGCAAATTAATATATGGCACCTGTGTTTATAAGTTGCGTTCTTCTTTGCATGAGGTTAGAGATGAGTTTGGGTTGTTTAAGCATTAGACAACTGAAAAGATGCATAATATATTGAATTTCATACATTAGATACATTCAGACTTTTAAAATTGTCAGTTATTTTACTACTTATAAACACTTCATTAGAGTAGAACTTCTAATCACGCTTTTTGTGTTAGCCATTTCAGTTGTGTTCCAGAGTTGTGTGGTTGCAAATTTAACCTTACTGTGTTTATTTCTAAATGATTTTTCACTTTGTTTTTCTACCACCACCATTGTACAGAAATGGTACTGATACCATGTTGCTTATTAGAGATAAAATTAAAAAAACAAATGGTGGGAAGGCATATAAAATATAAAACCTGAAGCATCTGTGTGATCATACACCACCAAAGAGGAAAGCTTCACTATTAAGTAGTAATGAGCAGAAAGTTCTTAATTAGTTCAGAGTGGACATGATGATGCATCTGGACTTTCGAAGTGATGAAAGGTTTGGGGATACTGCTGAAATCTGCTATTTTATTTCTGGACTGTTCCATTTTTAGTTTAGACAAGGGGATGTGGTTAGGGGAATTAATCTTAAGAGAGTTATGACCAGTTTGTTAGGTAGTAATTTCATAAAGACTAAGTGGTACTCCAGCAAATGACATGACTGTAGGTAGGCTTTGTAGGCAGCGTCTGTGTTAGCAAATAGTGTGGTATTGGAGCTCTGGAAAGCAAAATGGCTGGTAGTGAGGATGCAGCATCCCCATGGGGTATGTTTGAGTGGCTTTACAGTGGGCTAATCCAGTCCACGTACTGAATGCCTGAAGGGGCTGGGAGCACTTCTGGAGTGCATCTTTGATTTGTAGTTCAACCTAGAAAGAAATCAGCTCTTGCACTCGAGTACTTCTGCATGATGCAGCTGCTACACAAAATGTGGGGACCATTGAGTTTGGTTTCACAAGCATATTCCTGATGCACATGATGTGGGGGTACCTATGTTAACATTTCTGTACCCGTAGCAATTTCTAGCAGTCTATGTATTGGGAGTGTGTCTTGACAAATAGCTGCTTCTAAGTGTTGATAGACCTTCGATTACGTTTTTTTTCAACTATATTTAAATGCACTTGCTTGATACCAGTGCTTCTATTGATTTGTCTGTCGATTTCAACAGCTGTTTAAACAATGATAAAATACTTGGTTCTTAATCACTTACATGGGTTCCATTTTTTGGCATTATTTTCCTGTTTTGTAACTTCTCTTGATGACAAATTCATTCAGATTCACATTTTTCTTCCTGTTACAGAGGCTTTGCATCATTTGTTCTTCGACATGGTGGTATATGGAATATTTAAACATATTCTGTATTGCAAAATATATTACGAATGTTACATTTTGCAATCCAGATAGTTTTCTTGACCTTTTCATCATCTCAGATCAATAAATCAGATTTATGCATGTAGACTTCTTTTTGGACAAGCTTTATTAAAAAAACCCCCAACATTATCTGTAAACCATAACTTCACTCGCAAAAGCTCAGCGCATCAAATAAAACTTGCTCGTTCCATTTGCCCTCTTTAAAATTGTAAAACCATAGGGGAAGTTCTGTTATCTCTCTGGATTGACATACACACACTTATATTTGTCTTTAAATAAATAGCTAGAGCTAGTCACCAGCATTTGCAGAAGCAGGAGCTTCTGGATTAAAACTGGCTAGCACAATATCCTGTGCAGGACTCCCATCTTTATAGTCTTCTGTTTCAGATTCCTAATCCTTGGGTCCTAACGGGCTGCTGTGGAGCCTACATTAGATATTTTTAAGCAGCTGCTTTACATTATATCTTTAAGTCATGATAAAATTTTACAAAGATTTTCTAATTATGAACATTAAACTATTTAGCAGTCTTGAATGTAGACTAAATTTGAAGCAAATCTTAGAACAAGGCCTTCTGAAGCAAAACCAGAATATCCCCAATAAGCTAGAAGCTAACCTTTAGAAAACTTCCATACAAAGATCTACTTCTATTTACACTTTTGTTTGCATTCATGCTAAAAAGAATATTTTATCTCCAAAATTTTTGTTGTTCTTGATACTGAAAACATTAAGTCCAAAAAAGCCAGTTTGAAGGTACTGCCCTTTGATATGTATCTGGTATTTGCCAAAATACTGAATGCAAATTTATGTTTTGGTACAAATTTTGCCAAATGAAATATGACGGCTATCATTGCGCTTCCAGACTCAGTTCTGACTTGAGCTGGTACAAATCCCAGTAGGGGCTGAATCCACTTAGTCAGCACAGGTTAATTGTGTCTTTACTTGAGTGAAATATTACGTCCATCCTGGAAGCTGTGTGCAGGCACTGTGTGGCTAATCAATGAGAATGCTTAGTCTGAAGGGCAGCATCTAAGAAAGATCTTACTGGTAAAGGCATATATTACATCTAATGAAAGATGTAAGAATATTGTGAACTCTCTCATTCTGTAAGAGAATAACAAGAGGCGATGGTAAGATGATGACTCTGCACAAGCACAGTTTCCTTGTATTGATGCTTTTTTTGATAACTTTTTTATTCCCCAGGAGCCTAATCCTGCCCATTTTGCAAGCTAGGACCTCTGGCTTGATTTTGAAGGTTCTTAAACCTCTACATTTTGAACTTGTACTACACTACAATTCAGTTAGCCCATAGAAATTGCAGGAAAAACATCATCAGTTGTTCAAGTAGCATTATTTATTTATATGTGGATGGCTTCAAAAAATTGATTAAACATCCCCCTGAGTGTTTAACGCATTGTTTTCCTCGCTTCGAGATGCAGCAACGCTTTCATGTGTCAAGCCAAACTATTTTACATTCAGCTTAGTCATACCTCTTAGAATAGCACGCTCTGAAAGAACAAAATGTGTCAAGGAGAGAAAGTATACTTGGGTGTGAGACTTCAGGTTTTGGGGCTTTGGTTTTTTTACATCTTTGCTAGACAAATACAATTAGCGATTTTTCTTATCCACCCTAGTCTTACTGCAAATTGTTGTGGTTTTTAACTGACAAGCGTGCTAATCATTTCTATTCTCCATTTGTTCAGATGATAAAGCTTGTACCAACTTCTGAAGTTCATGTTTAAATCTAGTCTTTTGTGGTGAAACTGTCAAATTGGATTATAAGGTGTTTAAGAGGAATGCCAGGAACAGAGCAGAGAAGAATTAGAGGTAGCCAGGTGCTCACCATCTACAGAGAGGCAATAGAGGTAGGGCTCAGGAGCATAAATACGACGGTGGAGATCAGGGTTCTTCAGGTTTGATGCTATTGCTCACATTTGGCATGAAGTGGCTGTAAACGGTTGGTGTATCATATGAGACAACAAACTTCAGAGGCCTTATCATGTGGGTTAACCTCTAAAATTAAGTGAACTAGCCCATCTTGGGAGTACTAAGCATCCTTTTCTCCCTAGGGAAAGGGAAAACACTTCAGCGCAAGACTAAGCCACAGAAGAAGCGTGAGGAAAAGGATAGAAGAGGGAAAGGAAAGCAACAGGAGGATGAACTGAAGGATTCCTTGGCAGATGATGACAGTTCTTCAACCACAACCGAAACCTCCAACCCAGATACAGAACCACTTCTCAAAGAGGTACGACACTGCTCCTAAAAGGAGGTTCCTGTGTAGCTAGCTGGTGGGTCGCCTGTTAGAGCAGGAATGCAGTCTCTTCCCCCTACCCCACCCCCAGCTTTCATATACTATAATACCTAACAAAGGAAGAATGTTAATTAAAAAATATCTTTCCCGACCCTAGCCTTCACTTCTTCACTGTAAAATTTGCTCCTCTGAGTATGAACATGCTGGAGTCATGTAGTCTCAGGACTGACAGTGCCTGAGTGACTGTGGCTTGAATAAGCCACCAGTTGTCAGCAACACTGTGGTAATTGCCTCCCTGCATGCTCCTAGCCTGTTCTATTTGCAGAATGAAACGCCAAAGAATGGACACTAATTTTACTCGATAATTAAGGTGCATGCTAAAACCATGCATTTCATCAGTTACAAAGGGTCAATTCACTGGTGGTAACTTGTCAGCTGGTAGTTAATTACTTTTGACAGTACCCCTACCTTTATTTTACTCATTTGGCTTATATGCTTCTAGGTAATAAAATAAAGCTCTAACAGTTTGTGTAGTGGTCAGGTTATCTTCAATATTTTTGTCCTAAAGCATGTGCTAGGGAGCCAAACACAGCAAAGATAATCGCACAGAGAAGAAAACCAAGCTAAGTTTTGACGTGTCTTAAATTTGAACTTTGGAAGAGACAGGGATTCTGGCTGGGGGAAAAAAAGAAAAGAAATCCATGTCATATTTTAAGTTATGGTTTAGTAAGTTTTCATTTGAAAATCACTTTGATTTTTCAGGATGGCTATTTGACAGTATACTTGTGTTCAGAAAGTACTAGACATGTGGCTAAAAGAAAAATGAAGTTGCTCATATTATTTGCTTTGTTGAAGAGGTTGTTTTAGACAGCCTGGACTGCGTACAAGAAATGCAGTATAGGTCTCAGTATGGAGCTAGCACCTTTTTAAGTAGACTCAGAGGCTGTGGCCTGAGGAGCTGTGTATTTGCAAATATCAGATCTGCTTGAAGCATGTTAATTTGCTAGGTGTTTTGATTTCTTCTTCTCCAAATACGAAAAAATAGATACCACATTTTATAGGTACACTCACTGAGTAGTAAAAAGATACCTCTGTGCTGCAAAAATTCTCATGTCTTCAAATAACGTTCTTTCCTCAGCCCTATCTATACTATGTATGTTGTGATGCAAGAGGGACTTCAATTTTCATTAATATTAACATGTTTTAATGGCTTTTACAGGAACCTGAAAAACAAAAGGGAAAAGTTACACCAGAAAAACCTGAAAATGAAATAGTCCAAGTAAAACAGAAAACTAAAAAACTGCTAACAAGTATCAAGAAAGAAATCCCTGTAGATGTGAAAGCCAGGTGAGCATAACAAAGGCTTTTTAATAAGGAAGGCATTGTGCTTGAAGGGAAGATGGATTGATAAAAATCTGTGTATTCGACCATTGTGGCTGCCAGTCTGGCTAATGCCAACAGCAGGCACTTTTAAGAAGCTTCCTTTTCCATCCCGATATCAGGGAATATCTGAAGCTTGTAAATAATAATGTAAAGGGAATACAGTGCATAAATGAGAAGAAAATCAGGTTAAGCAATGTTAAGCATTTTGAAACAGGTACCACATACACAAAACAGGGTTAATGTTTCTACAGGAGCGTCTTGTGGCAGCACAGTAAGCCAGCACTAACATGAGTGCCTTTAGTCGCCCTTGGTGAAATTGCAGCCGTGCAGTTTCCTTTTTTGTATCATAGAGTAAGATCAGAGTCTTGGATATGTTGTTAAAGGAGGCTGCTGCTGCTGCCAGTCCATTTCCCTTGCTGGCAGGTGGTTGATTGCAGATGATAGAAAGGGGAAAAATGAAGAACCTTAGTCTTACCATATATAGCTCATTCTGAAGTAGTATTCTGAAATCAGGTTGGCATCCAAGTGCCACAGAAATAAACGTTACCAAACTGAGGTGTGGTATATTGGCTTGTGTTTTCCCTGTTGCCCTAATTAATACTAGACTAACTGGGACTAGTAGTTAGTCTAAATGAATTTTCTTCAAAATATTTCTGAAAACATTGCCTCACAAAGTCTCCTCCTTATCTTATTTATTCTTACCATTATCTACTTTCCTTTCTCATATAAATCACATGTTCATTACATGTGACGGTATTCAAAGGCCACAGTGAGAGCTGGTTTGGAATTCCTCTGCAAGAAATGAGTAAAATAGTTCCTCCCTAGAAAGTTTGAGACACATAATCGAATAGCTGGAGAAAAAGAACAATACATAGCCAAATGAATTTGGTGGTGCGTTTGAATAGTTTTATGTCATCAACTAAAAGATGATCATGTACATTCAGGACAATAGCATATCAGGAGCATGTGATGTGAGCCAGCACTGTGCCTTTGTGGCCAAGAAGGCCAATGGTATCCTGGGGTGCATAAAAAGGAGTGTGGCCAGCAGGTCGAGGGAGGTCATCCTGCCCCTCTACTCTGCCCTGGGGAGGCTGCATTTGGAGTGCTGTGTCCAGTTCTGGGCCCCCCAGTTCAAGAAGGACAGGGAGCTGCTGGAGCAAGTCCAGCAGAGAGCCGCAAGGATGATAAGGGACTGGAGCATCTCCCTTATGAGGAAAGGCTGAGAGACCTGGGTTTGTTCAGCCTGGAGAAGAGAAGACTATGGGGGGATCTCATCAATACCTATAAGTATCTGAAGAGTGGGTGTCAGGAGGATGGGACTGGACTCTTCTCAGTGGTGCCCAACGACAGGACAAGGGGCAACGGGCACAAGTTGGAACACAGGAAGTTCCATTTAAATATGAGGAAAAACTCCTTTCCTGTGCGGGTGCCAGAGCAGTGGCACAGGCTGCCCAGAGAGGCTGTGGAGTCTCCTTCCCTGGAGACATTCAAACCCCGTCTGGACGCGGTCCTGTGCCCCCTGCTCTAGGTGTGCCTGCTCACACAGGGGGGTTGGACAAGATGATCCCTTCCAAACCCTGCCATTCTGTGATTCTGTGATCTAACAAGAGTGTGTGGGGGCAGAGTAGAAAAATGGCAGCTGCCATCTCTTGCTGCCTCTGTATTGTTAAGCAGGTTTGGTAATCCTGGAGCTCCAGGATGAGAGCTTCTCCTGGAAGGTGAGTGAGCCCTAATAAATGTGTGGAGCAGTGTGGGTAGAAAATGAGCTAGGGCTAGGAAGGGTGGAGTTGCATATAGGAGAAATACAAAACTCTGCTTATGAATAGCTTTGAAGATGAGCACAAGTCTGACATAAGAAAGCCACAGGACACCAGTCTTTTGTAAGACCATACTGTGCACGCATATATATATATTTTTTTTATTTTTTTTTTGCATACATACATAAAATCTCCTCTTCCAGCACTTCAGAGAGCTTAAGAATAAATGGATCTCTGTTTTCATTTAGTTCCTTGGAATTGTCTTATACTCCCCCGCTGGAAAACAAGCAGCGCAAAACCTTTCCATCCAAGATACCTACACAGCACCTTTTGACGAATGGGTCTAAATCAAGAAACCTCCCCAAAATGAGAGGTAGTGTGAGGCTATTTTTTATAAATACCTCGGGAGTTTTGTTTGGTTGCTTGTAATCCCTCTTGAGTGCTTAATTCTAAGTCTGGTGTGAGAAGAAAGCTGTTCAGTTTACTATCCACGGACTTGCTTTTCTTCTTTTGTTTTAATAGGTCCAAACAGTAAGTTAATGGAGAGCAGGCCATCGGTACTAGCAAAATTTCTCCCCAGTGGTTCTGGACAGGAGCTAGGGAATACTAGCAGCTCAGAAGGGGAAAAGGATTCTCCACCACCAGAGTGGGACTCTGTGCCTCTTCACAAAGCTGGCAGCTGTAAGTAATCACTAGAGGATGACAGAACTAGTATTCTGCAACAAATATCCATAGGTAGGCTTGGTCTGTTTTTAGATATTCCTTTTTTTTTTTTTTCACTGCATAGTTGTGCTCCGGTTTTCTGCTGTAGGCCTCATATTGACAGCATCTGGTGCTATTTGGGAGGTTTGAACAGGCAGGTTCTGCACAGGCAGAACGTGGGCCATTCTGCAGTTCTTCAGCAATGAACAGGATTTAGAAGCTGCTGGGGAAATGGAGGAAATGAGAACTACCACTCGGAAACAAAATGTATTTTCTAAAGCAGATGGGGTTTTGCTTGGTCAAATCTGCTGCAGACAAAGTTGAAACTAATTACATGATTTGTCCTTGGGAGGAAACATCAAAATCACCATAATGCATTCGTTAGCGTGGGGCGCTGTTATAAGCTTTTTGGTTGTGTTGTTAAGGCCCTTGTATGGGAAACACCTTCTTGGTTGCGTGCAAACGTAGTCACCTCTCTCCACAGCGCTCACTGAGAGAGGTTCTTTCTTCTGTACAAATCAGTTTATCTTGTTGCTTTTATTGCAGTACAGATCCCTGAAAACAGGTAGTAAACCTCAATAATGATAGGTGAATATAGAAAAGGAGCTACTTCCTCGGTGAGGGGAACAGCCTTTCTCACAATCCATCAGTTTGCACAGTAGGATAGCAGAAGTTTGAGAAGCCTTTGTTTTAAAGTAAATACTACAGAAAGTGTTTCGTGTTTCTCTTTATAGCTACAGACAACCTTTATAAACTCTCTCTACAAACCCTGAACGCAGATGCTTTCCTGAAGCAGCGACAGCCCTCGCCAACACCCGCCTCTCCATCTCCTCCTCCTCCTCCTGCATCTTTAGCTTTTGGGCCACGAGGAGGCACTTACAGCAGCATTGTGAACAGCAGTTGCAGCAAGTGAGTCCAAATCTGCACCTCCTACTGATTTCCCAAACGCAGAACTCTCGTGGAACCCACGTGCTTCATGTGGCGCATCTCCCTTTTCTCAGACCCATTTCCTCTTCTCATGGAAACTGCTTTTTTGCAGATATTACTGTGCATACTTTACCATGCTATTTATATTCTTCTGAGGTTTCTTACAACTCGGTAGATTGGAAAAATTTGCAATTACATGAACTGTTGAGCCATTGTTAATGTTTTCATGAATGCTAGCTTAAATTGCTGCTTTTTTACGAAAGTGCTGAAGTCCAAAACCTTAATTATTTTTTTCTTTTTTCTCCCCTCCTTTTTTTCCCCTCCCCCTTCTTCAAGTGAACTGAAAAGCAAGCAGCCCAACGGTACCAAACATAAGCTGGCAAAGGCAGCTTCTCTTCCAGGCAGGAATGGTAACCCCACTTTTGCTGCTGTAGCTGCAGGTTATGACAAGAGCCCAGGTACTAGAACCAGTTTGGAGTTCTAAATATTTCTGAATATTCCCCAAATATTGTATTATTTTGGATTTTTTTATTTTACTTGGTTTATATATATATATATGTATATATTCTTGCAGGTGGCAGTGGTTTACCAAAGGTTTCTCCAAGCAAGACAGATGTTTCCAGCAATATCAGCATTTCCCACACAGTTGTTGACAGTGATGGTTCTGACAGGTAATTTTTATATTCTCTAGGCAAATACCTAGGCCCCTAGAAAAGAAGACTGTAAGCTGTTGATGGCATTTTGAAGGCAATGACAGAATTCATTCTGGTTTCTTTTTTTTTTTTTTTTCTTTCTTAAACTCTTTAAAAGTCTGGGCACAGCATCTCTTACTTTGCAAAAAAAATGCAGAACTTAGGAGTGACTCAAAAGCAGAGATAAGGATGTTCTGGATGTGATGATGACTTTCTCCCCCTCATTCTCAGAAACTCAACAACCTTGTGTTCCCTGGGCATCCAAACAATGAGAAATCAGCTTGGCTCTTTCAGAATTGAGGAGTGTGAACCAGGGTCACTTGAAATAGTTTACAGGCAAGATATCTTGCTGTACAGCAGTATCTTTTCACTCCCAGCTTTAACACTGAGACCAGAACTATCACTGGGCTTTGTGTTATGTGGAGGAGCAGAATACAGCTGCACTCAGTCATGTTTCCCAAGGCACGCTGTCTCTTCTGACATGTCTTGGCAGTGCACGTCTGTCTCAGTTGTAAAAAGCAGTGAGCGTCTGGCAACCTTTCTGGAATAGGAAAGAGACTTGAACTCAAGTTTCAATATGCAAAGGAATCACTTTTCTGAGCGAAGTTTGTAGGTGGGGTTTTGGTTTGTTTTTGTAAATGTTTATCACTGGTTCCAGTTAACTCATCTGTATTTTCAAGAAGTTTGCCCACAAGCTAGAGTCTGAGCATTTGTATCCCTTCCGAGTGCTTCTAAATTTTATCTGCTTGTCAAAAGAACTGCGCTATGGCTTGGACCCTGTACGTGTTCTGAAAAACTGAGCAAAAGAGCTCGTCACGTTTGTGTTGGAGCTCAGTCTACAGTTTAAAGAGCATTATATCTAAAGCAGTGTGTCACTCCAAAGTGTATACACGGGGGAAAATGGTATTTCATTGAAATCTTTGTTAAACCAAAAATAAGCTGATTTCCTAACTCTTGATCATCACTAGATAGATATATTATTATATATACATATGTATATATGTATGTACACACACACATACACATACAAATGTAGGTATATATTTGTATATAGATTAGTAAGTCAATATTGTTGGTAGTACTGTGTTAATGAGTTGTGTATTGCTTTCCCATTACTCCATAACATTTAGTTCGGGTTTGTGGAGTCCTATCAGCAATCCCAGCAGCCCTGACTTCACACCTCTCAATTCATTCTCTGCCTTTGGACATTCTTTTAACTTAACTGGAGGTGAGTTTTTGTTTTCAAATATTTTCTGTATTCAGATACCAGTAAATAAATGGTGTATCTCTATTCCACTGGTCTAAGGTCAGACACTGTTCCAACCCCTGCCCCCAAAAAGGATGACTATGTAGGAAAGCGTGTTAAAAATTTGGTGGTGTATTCTGTGTTTCAACCCAGAGAGAGTGGAAACTCTTAGAGTGTTGTTGAGCTAGAAATACTTGTTTTTGAAGTTTCTTGGTTTCAGTAAAATTTCTTTATATTTGTTTTTAACTCAGTCTTCCTCCCCTCCATCCCTCCCCCTGAAGCTTTACTGCAGTTCTCAAAAGTGTGCCGCTGTGCCTGTGGTTTCCTGAACACTTCACGCCTGCATAAAACCATTGCTCTATAAATGAGGCAATGGTCCATCCCTCGTGTTGCTTTCCCCTTGTGTGTTCCTCTAGCATTTCTATAGCTGCATGATCAACTGATGCATACTAAAACCAGCCATTAATTCCCATATTTAAATATTTAGGTAAACTTTCCAGAAGTGACAATTGAGATGGGCCTCTGTGCAGGGGGGCTATATCGTAGGGCATGGATGTTCTGCATAGTTACTGTAGATTTGTACACTGTGTCTGGGGATGCGTGGTATTTTTAAAGAGTCTGCAAAAGATAAGCAAACTTCGTATGTGGCATTTGCAAAATGGATTGTATGTCTACTGAAAAAATGCTGTACTGAAACTGGGGGCTCTGCAATTGATGGCACCTGCTGCTGTGGGGTTCTTTCATCTTCATCAGCAACACTTGGCACCAGACTCTGAGGGACTGCAGTAAGATGCCTGAGATCTGTGTGCGGGGACCAGGCGAACCATGAATGCTGGCACTGCCCTCTCCGTGTAGCAGAGACGGAGCCTGGGCTGGGGCACAGCTAGTGCTGCCGCCTGTACCAGGAGTTACCTGGGAGGGGAGCACTGCAAGGCAAATGAGTGCTGCGATTAGGAGAGGCTCCTTCAGCCCAGCCACTTACTCCACCTGCAACTAACCTGTTATGAAGAACTGCCAGGACTCTCAGTAGTGCTGTGCTTCTGCCCAGTCCCCTGAACATTTGCTTTCAGAGTAAATAGTACCAGGGGCCAAACAAATCCCATAGGCTGCTACTGAATTATACACAGTAAGCACATAACTCTCTTCCCCACTATAACCATGATTCTAACTTTGTAGCCACTGTCTGCTGTAGGGCACATGAGATGAGATCTGTATTACTGTGTGACCTTTTCTAATCTCAGTTCTTCCACAGCAGCAGGACCTGCTAGAAAAATACGGGAAATAACTGTGAAGAGTATTAGTCTGCTGTGGTTCTTGGAAAAAGAGGAAGAGTAATTTACTCCGTTTTATCTCATTTCATTTTTAGAGGTTTTTAGCAAACTTGGTTTAGCTCGGTCTGCTTATGGGCAGGATGTTCAGAGAAACTGGAGTGAATTCAGTAATGTTCCATCATCCATCTGGGATCCTTCAGCTACAGATTCCATACCCTCCTGGCCAACAAGCTCGAGTTCCCCGACTCATACAACTGCAGTAAGTATTCAGTCCAAATACAGCGTTTTAGTACTGTTACCAGCCTTTTCCATATCTGCCATCTAATTTCATTTAGAGGATTTTAAAATTTGGATTAAAAAAAAAATCAACTGAAGGAAAAAGGAAGCTATACGTATTCATCGCTCTGTGTAGTTAAGGTGATATGGCTGTTGGACAAAGAGTAATTAGTCCGCTCCCTTGCGGATGAGGAATCCATGTAAATTGCTTCACATAAAAATATTTCTCCCGAGAGCATCTTGCAGCACTTACAAAAGCGTGTTCCCATGCTTCAGGATTGTGGAAAGAGCTGTTCTGCTCTGTTCTGTGCCGTGGCTGGCTGCTGCCTCTGTCAGTTCCAGCTTGATGGACAGTTGCAAAGTAGCCAATATGGTAACTTTCAGACTTAGATTCTGCTTCCTAAATCCAGTGTCGCACCTACTTGTAAGTTAACAAAAGGTCAAAAAAAACTTATCTAAAAGACCTCAAGTGTCTTCTTTTCAGCTTAAAAAAAAACCAAAACACTAAAGGACTGAGGATAAGGTGAAGCCTTTAAACTTGACTACTAATTTTGATCTTAAGATCAAAAATGAAATGATCAAAGATCATTTTAATCTTGAATATAGCCAAAAAAGGAAAAAAAACACCCAACTTTTACAGAGATTGTAGGACTGCTCTCTCATCCTTGTGCCTCTCTTGTCTGCCAGAATAAAACTTACACCACAACAGCTGACTTCAGTGCCAGCTGAAATCGTTCTTCATGTCTTCAGAAAATGTTTTTGTAGTGAGTAAGGAGCAGTGTTTACTTCACCTGGTAGCAGTTCAGATGGAGTGGGGGAAGCAGGGGGCAGGGGAAGCTGAAGAAGGTCACACAGCTTCTTATAGACACACACTCACTGATTCCCCCCTTGTCATGTGGTTACGACTGTAGCTGTAACCTCACTAAAGCTACATATGAAGAGATTTTTGCTTTTTTGGTCACATGGAGGGCAGATTTCTCAGCATTTGATAGAAGAAAGGGATTGAGGACTACCAGAACAATCTCTCTAGCTCCCAACCTATTTCCTGGCCGCTTCTGAAAAATACCTGTAAGCATGTTTCAGGAAGCATCAAGATGGAAGCCAGACAAGTGGAACAGAATTGTCAATCTCTCCCTTTAAATACTTTGAATTTGGGGGGAAGAGGGGAGAGACATTTTAGGAGCTTATTCAAGGAGAAGATCACTTAATAAACAAGAAGCAGCAAACAGAACTGAAATGTTCAAAGGCTTTTTAATGATAGTGATTTTTTTCAAGTGCTTGTGGTGAGCCAGAACAGGAAAACTTGGCTATCCCTGCCACTAAGCCTTCTTGCTCTAAGTGTTAGATAAGAGCAGATGCCAGGCCAGGGCCCTGTCCGTTTCTCCTTTCTGGCAAAAGCCACAGCCATCCTTGCAAACAGCACTTACATAGTGGCCTCTGTGTTACCCTCTGATCTAGGAAGGTGTCTGGGGAGCTGATTTTGATCATTCTCCTTCCTTATTCCTCTTGCTTTCCCATTTTATGCATAACTCTCTGCTTCTGTACTAAACAGCGTTTGACTTTTAGGTCCCATCTCCCCTCAGGCCTTGCTGCATTGCTGGTACTTCTTCCCAAGTTTCTTAGACCACAGTCCCTTGCTCCTCTTTCCTCCATTTCCCTGTGTGTAGTTCTGTCTGATGGCCACTTTGTACCTCCCTCCACCAGCTTTGAAAGGGAGTAGCAGTCTAAGGTCCTCTTCTCTGCCTCTCCTCTCCTGGTTGCTTCTACTTTATCAGCAATTGCCTTTCTATCAGGCTCTCCCAAACACTTTTGGGACACATAGGGATAGTTCCTGGCTCTTGCCCAGAGGAGGAAATAGCGTGGACTTTTAGTGTGTTAGGGTTGGTGTCTGAGCAGCAGAATGAGCATTTCCTGCTGTAGGCTTGGTCGTCTAATGCTTCTATAGCTTAAATATAACCATTCAGTTACATAACAGTAATAAACTGTGACCCTAGTTTGGCTCAACTTTTGAGTGATGTTGGAGAGTCCTAAAGATGCTGGCCCAGTTAACCCCCAAGAATGCTCAAAACTCCTGTCCAAACCTTGGTATCAAATTCTTGGTGGAATTTAGATTTCATGATCTAAATGAATGTTTTTAGAGGAGGTCGTCTTTTTAAAGACCTCAAAAAAATGGTCCATCAATACAAATTGAGGACCTTTTGGTAATGCATTAGTGTCCAGTCAGTTTCAGATATGATTAGACTGAGCATACCTTCATTCTAGTGGAGAAAATAAAAACCTGATATGAAGATATTTTCAGGGTTTACCTTGTTTACTTTTCTAAAGCGATTTTTATTTTAATCTTCAGATCAAAAGAGCAGAGCACACTGATACTGGTTAACCTTTAGTGTGCATTATCTGAGGGCTGAGATCTTGGGAAGGGGTGCTCTTTCTCCACCCAGTAAATACAAACATAAGGATGTTTGTACCTTGCAGCACATACTCAACAAGTCCACTGCCTTTTGGATGTATCAAGTTTACTGTATATTTGCAAATTGAATTTGCAGCATATGTACATTAAATCTGTTGGCGCTGAGGTATGTAGTGCGTTAAGCCTACATGTGGCAGGTTCTGTGCTAATATTAGCATGAAAGTTATGCTAACCTTTCTCATCTCCATCTTTGGCCGCTTCTGTGTATCACTTTCCACCACACCATGGGTTAGGTTCCTCCGCTTGTGGCTTGCTACTGTTTGGGCTTTAATAAAACAGTTGACAAAACCTGGGCCTTGTTAATTTCTGCATGTGTTCTCCAGCCTTGCTGTACCTGTCCTATGCATCCCAAATGCATTCGTGACACGTGTTGCAGCACAGCTGCATCTGCACCGTGACCATTTGTCAGAGACTTCCAGATGTCTTGAGCCAGGACAGACTTACAGAAACTCCATGACTAATGGCCAGTTCTCTAATCCCCGCTCCTTTCATCTGGAGAAATTTGGGATGGGGGAAAAAGTATATACTGAGAATATGGGGAGGTACAGGGGGGCTGAACACAGGTAGGTTCATCCAAAATGTGCAATTTGTAACAGATGACTGAATACAAGGAGATGATTTTGCAAATGGCCAAAAAGGATCAAGGAATAGACTTTGCCCCTACCTTCCATTACAGCTTGAATTTTGTTGTTTTTTCGAGACTTGAACCATGTTTCTCTACCTGATTCTAACTAGTTTAATCAAGCTTGAGCTTTATGGCCCTTGTGTGTTAAAGCTTGTATACCAGTAGTGCTTCAGTTAGCAATGGTATGGGGATCTATAAGCTCAAATGAAAACAGCTTAAAAGCTGGTAGCATAATGGCGCTCAGCAGCCCATTCAGTTACAAGATGCGTTCAGTGGCCGTTAGTAGTGTGGTTCCTCTGGGCCAGCCCTAGTAAAGGGAGTTCAAAACTCCATGTTGCAGTGAAGATGGAAGGGGTTCCACAGCAGGCTCACTGCTTCTTAAGTACTTTTCTTTCAGGGGGGCTGTAAACAAGGTGAAAATCGAGGTTACCGAACTGCTACTTACCTGGCTCTGTCTTTACTCTGCAGTCGATCCTTGGCAACCCAAGTGGCCTGTGGTCCACCACTCCGTTCAGCAGTTCCATTTGGTCAAGTAACCTCAACAGCGGCCTTCCCTTCACCACTCCAGCAAATGCGTTGCCAGGCATTGATCTCATGGGTAATGAAAACTCCTCCGCTGCTCCTCCTCCACCCGCTGCTGCCACCGTTGCCAATCCTGCTGAAGACATAGGACAGACCTACAATCCTTGGAGAATTTGGAGCCCAACAATTGGAAGAAGAAGTTCAGATCCTTGGTCTAATTCACACTATCCTCATGAAAACTAAAGTGAAGCAAAAGGAGAGAACTCTTATCCAGGTCATGATGCAATTCTGAATGCAAATTTTTGAAACATCATTTTCAGGCTGTTGCTGGTCATTGCTCCTCCCGCTCCGCCCCCGCCAGTCATGCTTTCATCACTTGCTCCTTTTTAAAGTCTGTCCTGCAATATGGTAGTGTGAGATTGCAGATAAGCTTGAGGAAGTCCGGGTGTGGTCGCAAATCCCAACTACAGCTGAAGCCCGTAAATCTGACTGATTTCACTGGTTTCATATTTTACCATCTGCCATCTTTATTTAGGAAGCAATTTGAACTATAAAACTGTCCTGGCATGCAATACTTTTATGAAAAATACCGGTTTGGGTTTTTAAATTTTTTCCAGTATTATCCTCCAAGTTCTAATTTAAAATCAAAAGGCACTTTGTGCTAAAATGCAGAGTATTTTTTTAAAATAAGGCTGTCTTTGTTAACACAGGTTCTAAGAATGTTAAAAAAAAAAAACCAAACCAAACAAAACAACAAATAAACCAACAAAGCCAACACGTAAACCTTAAGAGCAAAATGGCTGAATGTAAGAGCATTCTGTTGAGACTGTAATACACTTTCTGTGCTGTTTGTACATTTGTAAACCTGAATGCATTTTTAAGTTGAACTGAAATGCACACAGCCAAGACTTGTGGAAGAAACAAGATACCTTGTGCATTTCTTAGGGATACAACTTTGGGTTGTACTTTAAAATAAATACTGCTTTTTTCAAGATCTGTCTGCTGTAACTCTGTTCTCCTGGTATTTTTGAAACTTGTGCGTGCATGAATCCCCTTGGCGCTGGCAGCCTTCAGGCCAAAATCTGCGTGTAGGGCCAGAAACTTCACTGCAGATGAAACCTGGCTTCTCAACAGCGTGGGCTTGTATAGCAGTGGAGAATTAGAAATTGTTTTCGGGGTTACACAGGGCCACCCACTCGAATATCTGCTGGATAGCAAAATGCTGGAAAAATGTCTACACTGCGCAAGTTTGCAAGTATCAGGCAGGCGTAGTAGCTGCTGCTGCTGTTTGCGCTACGCCCATACCTTTGTAACACTGTTCTTGTGTAGGTCTGAGCAAGAGCTTTACTAATTTTAGATATGATTTATCTGTCCCTTTAAGGTGCCTGCTGCCCTTCATTAACAGTAAGGCAAGCCCCAGTGACTATGTATATTCATCTGAGCTACAGCCAGGTAAAAATGAACCCTTCCACTACCAGAAAGCATTCACAGACACCAGCAACATAAATTTTCTTATGACTCAGTAGCACTGCTTAAAATTTACAGCAGCAGTTTTTTATCAGAATCCATTCTTCAAAAGAGTACGAACTCGATATTTTAGTTAAAATCTTGATGCTACAAGGAATATTGTGTGCAACAAAATATGAGGGTTTAATAAATGAGACTGACCGCTTTTCCAGCTTGCATTATATAAGCAAAACCTTGCAACTGTCAGATTGCTGTTTTCTCGCTGCCACCAGCAGGAGCTTGAAGATGCAGCAAGTTCCCATTTCAGAGATCTGTAACTCCTTTGTTCTTAAAATTTGGGTATTTTCATGACTGTGCATGGTTCTAGAATGTTCGGCGTGGATTTGTATGCAATTTTCTTCTGAGCAACTGGGCAAACAAGTCTCTTACTGCATGCAAAACAAAGAATAACTAGTTAAGGTACTGACATGCCAGGGCCTGCTTCTCCGTTTGTGGAACTTGGGAAGATAACTAGCAGTAACTTCGAGGTAGAAGCAGCCACTTAAGTTAATGCGCCACCTCTTTCCCAGCAGGTGTTTGTGTTTATGTTTATTGATTCCATGGAGGATAGAAGCAGAAATGAATTTGGAGGTACTAATAGTCCCCAGTGGTTTCAGCAGTCGTGAGGACAGGAAAAAAAATCTTGCTTTAAAAACATTTTCCTTTGAACAAGACAAGGCAACACACAAGTAATTTACACTTTTTTCCCCCCAAAATGTGAGCCGTTCCCTTGTGTTATGCAAATAACCTCTGCCACCTTTTGAATATTCCCACTTCTTGCTTGTGAAGTTTCCTCTTGAGCACTGGTTAAATATTACTGAAGTTCCAGGGGTGAAACAACCTGAACTATCAAGATCTTTGACGCAGTTTCAGTAAGAGAGGAAAAAGCATGTTCTTCTCCCCAAATTTATAAGGAAAATGAGCTAGGGACTTCCTACTTCTGAGTGCCCTACCTTCCTTCCCTCCCTCCGCTCAAAGGTTATTTTGGAGAGCACTTTCACTCTGTTCTGCTCTCTTAAAGGAAGCAAAAGAGCTGCATTAAAAAGAAGTCCTAACTGTAATTTACAGAATTCAGGTGAAATAAAATCTGGGCGTGAGTTTTGGGTATTGCTAAAGAAACTTCTGTCTATGGAAATACATAGAGAGCACAGGTTTTGTTGCCTTCTCCCTGAGGTGTCCCCTTCTTGGCTTTTATGGTGTCATCACTCTCTACATGCACTGAAAACATTTTTTAAATGCCGAAAACTGGGGGGCTGATGTGTGACGAGCCAGAAGCATCCACAGGCATCGCAGAATAATAGAGGACCAACCTTTTATAATGAGGTAAAAACAAAAGAACATGACGTTTTGGCAAAGCACATGTGAAGTCTTGCATAAACATCTAGACGAGGGTTGAAAATGTTGCAGCCTGCTGGAAGGACGGCTTAAGATAAAAGCACATGGGAGAAGTAAGGTCAAAAGCTGGGAAGCGAGGGTGGACTGTGTTTTCAAAAGCAGAATGCACAAGCCTGAAGCTCAGAGCATGAGGGAAGTTCCATCTCGAGTAAAAAGACCAGCTTAAAGCGCTCGGGAGATGGGCTGCCCTGGAAATGGGGGAGCTCACAGCCCTTCTCATAACTTAAAACATTTCTTCAGAGCAGCGTCGGGGCCAAACTACCATGAGTCAGCTCTTCCCTTCCAGACCTGGAAGCTACTGGGAATACAAAGTTCCCAGCAAGGAAGAGAAATAATTAGTGTTAATTTTGGTAATTATTTTGGTGCTCCAAAAGGGCAGGTCTATTCTGCCAAGTCTAACAAATAGACTTTAAAAGCCTGAAAAGTTTCTGGCCTGTTTTTTAAATCAGAAAGCCTGAAGTTGGTAAGTACGGCTCTTAACATGTGAAATCAGTTTAATTAGCACGAGCTCTGTTTCAAAAAGCTGAAAAGCATTAGAGATTTTGGTTAAGTATAAGACCCTATCAGAACAGGGTCTAAAATTCCAGTCAAAGGACAGTTAGTGTTTATTTCACAGATGGAGATGCTTGGAATGAGCCAATGTACCGACGAACAGGTCCGGGCCCGGCCCTGGCCGCAGCTCTGTCAGCAGCGGTATGTACCGGAGCGCGGCCACTGCCCCGCGCGGCAAGTACCGAGCGGGGGAAACTCTAGGATGACGTAGGATGCAGACTGCCAGCAACAGCAGAGTCGCAGCACCGGAGCCTCACAGCCAGATCATGCTGAAGTTGCCCACCGGACTCTGGCTGACCATGAACTCTCTGCCTGACCCCATGAGAGGTAAAATGAAGCGCGTGCAAGTGTTTACCTTCATGGGGTAAGAAGCTGCCTTTCACTGCAACTGTTTCACCCGGAGTGATGTTTTACACTAAATATAGCTTTGACGTTGCTTCATCTCTTTTCCCAACCTGTAATTATGAGCAAGTTTTCTGAGCTTCAGCGTTTCAGCCTCATGAAACAATGACAACTTCAGCTCACGATGAGTCAGCTCGTTAGAAGTGGCTCTTCCACACGCCGGGATTGGAAGTAACCCAGCTTCTACTGTACGATTGCTGCGACTGGAAGAGTGTTCAGTCACCTCATTTTAAACAGGTTCTGCTTCAGTCTTTTGCCCAGTGCCTGTTTCCATCTAACGCCAGCCAAGGATGGACTCAGGGGCAACCAGTGCTTTACTGACATCAATACTAAAGCAGTCTGCAGGATGACAGGATCAGCATGCTCTTCTGCAAGCCCTCTGAATGCAACTGCTTCCATACGTACTACTACTAGTTTGCTACTTAGACGCTGTGTGATCCAGCAGCAAGTGGAGCGTGACTTTTTTTGTTTAATACATAGCAAAGAAGAAATCAAACAATCAGAAAGCAGAGCCACAAGCATCTGCAGGAGCCAGAGAAAATACAATGAAGTGCCAGCCTAAACTCTGGGTGACTAATAAAGCTTGAGCCTTAAGAGGCAATGAAAACCCTAACATCACTGTATTTGCTGGGATATGGGGACTGTCCTGAACAAAACTGTTTGTTTTCTTTTTTCCCCACGGAACTGTGTAAAGGTAGCTGCTCAGATCCAAAACCAGCAGTAGGATCAGTTTACTTTAAACAGCAGATCACATTGCACCAAGAGAGATGCACAAAGTGGAGGGAAGTGCCAAGATATGGCCACTTCCTAAGGAACCCATTGAGGACCACAGCTGTCTTTCTTAAAGGGGAAAAGACTTCTAGTCCCATCAGCTTTTCATTGCCCATCCTCCTGGTATAGCCTATCCTTAGCAGTCAAGTTAGTTACCAGCAAAATTCTGCCAACATTGAAGAGTTTGCCAACAAAGAATGAAGAAAGTCCCTAAAAACTACGCAATAGCCTACATTAAAGAGGTGTGACTCAGCTTATGGCTCACAGGGAAATTCCTGTTGTGCTGTATAAACTAGGAATCTTTTCAGACAACAGTAATTTCAAGGAATATTCACTTATGTCTCGTTCCAAACCAGCAACAAAGAAGTTTTTTTTTCCCATGAGCTTCTGATGCAGGTCTAACTGCCAAACCTTGCTCACATTTGCCTGCCTGTCCGATTCTATTCTGTGGCTGAAGACTCGGCCTCCAATTCAAGGGAGGGGTGCGGTGTAAAAACCAACAGACTTTAGGAAAGCGTCAATAATGCCTTAACGCTTCCGTTAAACTAAGCAAAGGCCGTGGCAGAATGGAGTATCTTAGTACCTTGACATACTGAGGCAGGGGGCGGGGGGAAGACACAAGGAATAAAACAGTTTAGCTACATTTAGAAAGTTAGTGACAAATTCGGATTTCATGTATGTGTGAGGAGGGGAGGGAGGAAAGGCAGCATAAAAGAGGGTTCCTTTCTTTGAAGCAGCTGAACTCACAGTCTAAAGAAATGCTCCGAAAGGGTAACTCACCACAGCTCAAACAGAAAGCAAACGTCCATGCTACAAGCAGCGGCACACAGAATGTCTCACTGTTATCACAGAATATGCAGAGCTTAATCTCAGATGTGCAGATGTGGGACCCGGGCACTGGCCATGAGTTGAACCCATGGTTCCAGGTACGTGGAATGAAAATGAGGCACATTGTGCGCTGACTTAGTGCCCTCGCATCGATCAACTGCACGCAAAAATCCATATGCTGCAGTTACTAGAAGAATAGAAACTGAATATTGCTGAAGTCAGCAGGTTTGGCACCAGAGGGCTTCGGAAAATGGACAGTATTTAACTGTGCTGGCTTTGTTTTTAAATAGAGCCTCCTTGTGAAAATCACCAATTTGGTCTACACAGCAATAATAACCCATGGGAAAAGAAATCGCGGTAGGCTTTCAGGAATTCTGATTAAATCAGCAAACTGGAAAACACTTCCCCTAACTCAATAAATTTGAGTCATGCAATTTCTTCTCTCTGCACAGTGGAGAGTGAGTCCTACTATTTGGATAAACAGCACCCCTCTGTGGCTACAAACAGCATTCAGCCGTCACAGCAGCGTCAGCTGCCTTTAAATTTCCTCTGTGATTTTTTCCCTGAAAACTTGAAAAAAATCTCAGCCACAGGAGCAGCATTTTGCTTTAACGAGTGGTAGAGTGGGAAAGTTAACACTGCTTTCCCCACTGCCAGCCTATACAGCTATCATTCCTCTAACAGCAATGTGCCAAAAATCCTAATCCAAGAGGAACTGGAAAGTTCTTGCAGTTCAGTGGTGAAAGTCCACAAATCAGGGGACCCCGTTAGTGATAACAGGCTTTTACATCTTTTCAAGTGTAGTATCACAACACACCGGGCAAGCCTAATGCAACCAAACTATTTATTTCCTATATTTATTTTAATATTTCTTTCATCAATCTACAAATGAACTTTTCTTTCCCCTTCTACACGCTTTCAGTATCTTTTCTTCTATATCTGCTCATCTAAAAAAAAGATTTCCCCAATACTGAAGCCTTTAACCTGTGATGTTCTGTTCATGTTCAAGAAACTCAGCTCCTCCAATTCACACAGAACTTTTTTACAACTCATTTCTACACCATTTACTTGAGGAATTTTATGCAGTTATTTTATATCTTTGTTCAGGTCCCTGACACACTGGTTTCTGCCCTCATCCCCAGCCTTTCAGTCCAATTTATCCTTGTGAAAGAGCTTTGCTGAGCTTTTTTCCAGGGCTCCGCGTTCTCTCCCCTCTGAGTATTTCAGTTCTTATGGTTCGTTCTCTCCTACTAACTAGTTTCAGTACCAAAGCCCTGCTGCAGCCCTGCTCTCTTCCAGGTTGTACTGGGAACCTTGCAGAAGATGTTCGAGGAGTTAGTGACCTTGGACAAGCCGTGCCTGCCCTGCTGGGCCTCCTACTTCAGGCTTGAGCAGCCCACAGGTTAGGACGAGTAACCACCGTACAACCCCACATATGCGGTGCTATAATGGGACATGCTGGACTGTCCCGTACCCGCCGGTGCTGCGCTCTGGTGAATGTCATGCAAGAGAGGGCAGGACGCTCCTCCCTGTCAGGAGGAGATAGATGGGTTTGTTCCTTGTGCAAGGCAAAAGGCACCACAGTGCGGGAGGGGACCAAACCTCCCCGGGGGACAGGATGTGCACAGCTTGCTGTGGGAATCCATCTGGGGTCCAGCCGATGCTGCACGGAAGCAGGGTTCCCAGCACCTGTCGGGACATGAGATTTACTTGCTATCTATATTCCTGGTTTTATTCTTTCTTATTAAAATGGCAATGCTATTACACTATTTGCCATCGTGCCCGTCTTTCTGAGATCCAAAAGAGCCTCATGCCTCACCCGTGAAGAACACAGGTCACCTATATGTCAAGATTCATGAACAACTATTGATTAAAGAGCAAATGTTTTAAAGCAAAAACCACCCTTGGGCTGAGCACCTTCAAAGCTTCTGCCCTTCTAAGCACCACTTTTCTACTCAGCTTTAGCCCCGACTCCTGGCTTAGCTATTCAGCAACCAACCAACAGCACTGACACAGCGCCCTGCGCCTGCGAGACACTGACGTGGCACTCCAGTACCGATGCTGTGGGTGACTCTGAACCGCCCCTGCATGCCTTCACACGGTTGTTCTCAATTTTGGAAGTACAGGCTTTGGGGGGGCATCAGGTTCATAGAGTAAGAAGTGGTGGAACCAGAGCAGCAGTTGACTCCTCTTCGCTCAGTCTTTTGAATCTACCATGAGGTCAAAAGTTTTCCTTCCTTGGAAAAGCTGCCCACTTTTTTGGCGACACCATTCAACAGCTCTGTGTTCTTTAAATAACTGTCAAACTTGCTTTACAATATGAAAACAAGAATAATGGTCAGATTACTGTCTAGCTGGAGCCATAGTCTGACAGTAGACAGGAATGTATCAGTAAAATGCAAAAAAA
>VZTV01069958.1:30314-44569 GCA_013400875.1 Anhinga rufa | reverse complement strand
CTGGACCAGGAGTGTCTGCTGTCCTGGGAGAGGGGAGCCATCTCAGCCTTGTTAGGTTAGAAAGTGTAGATCCTTCCTTTCTGGAAATGGGCCTATCCCCACCATCATCCTTTTGTTCCATGTGGTTGCTGTGGAGAACACAGATTTTTTTTGTGCCATGACTGAGTTGAAGGTTGGATCTAGCTGCAACTGGAGTTGACTAGCAAAGGTGACTCGATATCTTGCTTGGTGATCGACAGGGTAACGCTCCAAGTCCCAGGTCTGCACAAATCCTCTGGGCTCATTGCATCAGCCCCACTGGCATCCAAATGGTGGCATGGCTGGGATGTTGGGTGCTGAGCTGAGATTCACCTTTAGCATTTTATGCACTGATCATATATAACCCACGGGCTGTGCTATCTGCAGGGACCACTGGTAGTGATTCTAGATGGATATTTCCAAGGAAAACTGCCTTTGGCAATGCAAATTCTCAGCGATCCCCAGAAGGATCAAAACCAAACGTTTACATCTCTCCAGGAGAAGCATTTGAAGGACAGGAGGGTGCCAGCACAGCACTGGGCAAACCGGGGACCGGGGACAAACGGACTGTGGCATCCAGTGCTGCTGACTCAGAGTCAGCGATCACAAGATCTAATATAATTTTGTTGCGCATCATCACACCAAAGGAGCCAGCACAGTAGGTGAGTGGTGTTGCAAGCGAGGCCAGGTTTCCACGGTATGTGCTGTATTCTTACAGCCACTGATTCAGCTAAAAGGATGTTCCGCCCTGAGGCTGGGCAATTACAAATTTAGCAGCTAGAGTTATATGTCCATAAATATCCTTGTGGTAACCTTTCTCATTGCATCTGGGAAGAGCCCAAACAGGAAATCTCAGGTAGAAATGGGAAACAAAACCTCATAATTTGAGTCATCAATCATATGGTAAAGTTAGGAGAGGAGTTAGCCTGAGTTCAAAGGAGCTTGTCTCTGGCAGGGCTTCTACAAGTAGAAGCTGCAATTTCTGCTGGTTTCCTGGAAATCTTGTATTTGAGCTTGCTTTTAATTTTTCTGCTGGAAAAGGAATAAAATCTGACCTACTTTTGAGCAAAAGAGCCATTGGGATCAGACTCCCAAAATAGGCCTAGCCATAGATGCTTCCTTGGTGCCCGCTGAAGCTGGTTGGTTGATGCAATGAGATAATGATTCTCTGGAAGAATTTCAAACAAAGAGTTTCTGTAGCCAGAGCTTCAAATAAAATTATCTGCCTTGTTGTTTAGGGCTAAAGAGTCCATTTTAATATTGAAAGGCAGTTGTGTTTTCTGTCTAGGGCTGGAGTTTTGTCATAGATTTTAAAAAAGCAAGACCCTGGTAACCAAACCGATGAAGAGCCACTGCTCAAAGTGAAGTCAGACTCTGAAATCAGCCCTCACAAACAGTTGCTTTTCTGGCCTTTTGAAAATAACTCTTTTCAGATGTGTGATTGGGATTTTGCCAGGCTGCTCCAGATATTTCCCCAGAGGTCCAGATGGTATCAGAAGACATGGAAAATAAGATATGTCATTCTTAAATAAGATTATTGACACTCTGCCTTGCTGTAAAGTACTCTCATTGTATTAGCGTAGTTTGGGTGCGTGACCCATAGGTCTATAGTCCTTTGCAAACACAGGGTGTTGTGCTAAGCGGCGGGGACTTGTGGAGGGTTGCATGTGTCCATGGGATTGAACACAGCCAGGTCCCCAAGCAGTCCAGTCTCACTGGAGGAGATGAGGAGCATCTTCTAAACCAGCACTGTGGTTATCTTTAGCTGTAACAGCTAAAGCACTATTAGAATGAAAATCCAATCAGCCACATAGCAAACAGCGAGCCCCTGCCTCCGCCTCTCAGCAGGGTTATCCCGAGAGCTGCCCTGTGAACAGAAATGGTTGAAATGTGCCATCTGCTTTGGGTGAGGAATTCCAGAGAATGGGGTTTGGAAAAAGTTGGCATTTGGTTTCACAATGAGGACCAGATTTCCAAGAATTCCTCCTGAAAGGAAATTCCAACACATTTGGAAACTAATTTTGGAAAACAGAAATATTTCCATCCGTTTGGGGGAGGGAGGCAATACGTGTCCCACACAGAGCACTATCCCCAGCACAGCTATGAGCACAGGGTTGCACAATGTGCCTGGAGGACAGGGGGTCCTGGCCAGCCAAGGACACCTCCCAGTGCCCTGGGGAGCACATGGAGGAGATGTCCCAGCAGCCCCAGGACAAATTCCCAGTGACTTGGTAGCATCCACCTCATATTTTTGTTTGTAAATCTCATTTCAGTCTTGAACAAAAAAATGAAACAAGACCAAGCCCTGGAGAGCACTGCCAGAGTGTGTCTGGGCAAAGCCGTGGTAAGCCTGGCTTGGCAAGCTTTGAGAGGAAAAGCTAAGCCGCTCCCCAGCCTCTCCACCTTCTCCAACAAAATGTTCCTGGAGCTCCTCAGGACTCAGACACGGAGTATAGCAGGAGCCACACATGGAGCAGAGGGCTGCCCAGCAGTGCCAGCCGCCCATCCAGACCTCTTCGGCTTCATCACCTGTACCGGAGCTCCCCAGAGCACAGCCCCTGGCTGCTGTTTGGGAGCTCGAGAAGGCCTGAACCACTCTCTAGCTGCCGGAGTGGCAGAGCCAAGGGCCTGACTCATCTCCCTCTGTGGGATGGAGCAGGGATGGTGGGTAGCCTAAAGGCCACTGCCACTCACCCCCCGTGCCCCGCTGCAGACCCCAGGAATGCTCCATGGGATAATGATAGCCCCATGGAATCTGACTGCCCGCCGGACTGCTGCACGCTGCTGCTTGCAAAATACTATTTCTGGCACCATCGCCAGCCTAAACCCTAAACCATAATGCTGCAGCCAGAGTCTGCCTGATTCCCAGAAATTCCAGCGATGGATAAGGCGGGGATTTTTCTCACACACCCACACAGAAACTTAGAAAAGGAAAAGCTAAATACAAATCCAGAAGCTAGTGGTGGTGGTGGTCACCTAAGCCCTACCTAAGTGTCCAGCCTGGAGAAGCTGCTGTCTCCTGAGATGTGAAATGCTCTCAGGGCTTATCTCAGGAGCTTTCTCCTGGCCTCTCTGATCACAGCGTCTCCCCAGCTGATGGAGGTCTAGGTTGACCCATGCTGGTGGAGAAGGATCTGTCACTGAGCTGAAATGTGCCTGCCATGTTGTGAGAACAACTCATTGGGAAATTGAGGAAACTGAGTTTCTCCAGGGATTATTCTAACTAGACACTGGCTATTTTTATCCCATATCATATCTTCGAAATATAACTTTAAAACCATACTGGAGCAGCCAAGTTAAATACTGTAATAACCTTGAAAATAGGGTTAGTGAATCTAATGCCCAAACATTTCCAGCAATAACGCTAAACCAGGGGGACTAACTGCCGTGCTTCTTGGCACGAGCTGAACACCAGGAGAGTCAGGGGTGAATCTGCAACCCTTGACAGAAGTTCATGGCTGTCTGAGTCCATCAGCAGAAGCACTGTTGTAGCCACTGCGAATGATGGGTGGCTGAGGTTGCTCATTTATCTAACACTGTCAAACCCTAGAAACAAATTACATTTACAACAGCTTCTATATTCAAGAATATCACTACAGCAGGTCTCATAAATTTTCCAGCAAACCAGTGATTATGGCTAACGGGAAGGAAGCCAGTGGCTTAGTGCCCAGAGTAGCTTGGGAATCCTGGGCTCCCTTGCAACTTGTGCTGGGACCAGGAATGAGCAGCGCCAAGTCCTGCCTGACCACAGTCCCGCAGTGCCACAGCGCTGAGCAGCTCGGCGAGCCCAGGAGAGCCATGCGTCTGCAAGTATCCAACATCGGTGGGCTTGATGCAGGTTTATTCTTCCTGGGCCATGTAGCAGGACCCTGTACCAGGACCCTTTTGCCTGAGCTACATCCTCACAGTCAGAAGCTGAGGTTTGGCAAAAGCTCTGGGGAAAAAAATCCCTTCTTGTTCCCAAAATATCATGCCTTCTACACTCTCTTCCAAGGCAAGCAGCAGGTTTTGATCTCAGGGCTGTACAAGAGGTAACCGTGCAGCCGTTTGGCCTGC
The DNA here is from genome assembly GCA_013400875.1 of Anhinga rufa. NCBI lineage: Eukaryota > Metazoa > Chordata > Aves > Suliformes > Anhingidae > Anhinga > Anhinga rufa. The sequence continues at coordinate 40,495 of VZTV01069958.1, read as the reverse complement.
AGTGCACATTTTCCATAGACCTCTTAGAAAATATCTGCTAGCTAATCCAAGAGCACACCTGGAAAGTCCCCGGCCCTGGCCTGCTGTGTGCACAGCTTGTAGGGGGTCTCAGACATGAGGGATTTTCCCGCACACATCACAGTGAGGACCAAGCAATTTTGACAGCACTGGGACAGTTAAAAACAAAGTTTGGAGCTTTTGCATCTTTTTTTGTTTTGCTTAGCTTCCTGTGGTCTGTAAATGCAGTGCCACTTTGGTATCTGTCCTGAGCTTTGGAAACACCAGTCCCACAGGCACCAGCTGGGTAAAATACTGCTCGGCAGACAGTTTCTTCAATCCCCCATGTTTTTGGCTCCTGTGGTGCACTATGCCAGTGCTAGTGGCTCATCTCTTTCTCTCCATGGAATATCTCCATATCCCAGGTCTGTGACTGCAATCCCACATCGCTGGTCCCACGCCCCCCTCTGCCGGTGTCCTCCCCTTTCCCAATAGCTCTGAAATTCCCTTGACCTTCCTTCCAGCAGTCCCAAAAATAGTTTGCCTTCTTTCCATTTTTAGAGGCCAGCCAGGCTTGAAACCCATTGCAGGGACAGTTTCTCCTGGCAGCAGAGAGCCAGGTGCCAAAGTCAGGATGAAGCTAGACCCTGGGAGAACCTCACCGTGCCATGGGAGATGATTCATCTCGAACGAGACCATGGGAGCATGCTGGCATGGGAGCTCAGCTTCTCTTGTTCCTGATCACACTGAATCCCAAGTATATACATTATCCCAAAATAGTGGGATCAGCCACATGCACGGTCTTCTCCTGGGAAAGGGCAGACAAACAGCACCCTGCAGGATGACGGGGCAGGACAGAGGAGTTACTCACAGAAACACTTCCTTTCTCATGATCACTCAGTTTATCTTTGATTAGAACAGGGATTTTTTAAACTTTAATCAGTCAGTCTGGGAAAGTAGTATGGCAGTTCTTCTAGCTTCCCAGCTAATTCTTTGTTGAAAGCATTCACGAGGGCTCATCTAACCCACAGAAAGTGCTCCAGACAGACAGCACAGACTCCAAAAATGTATAATAGAATGTTTAATTTCTAACCCTCTTAGTTGAAAAAAAAAAATAAACTCAATTCCAATCGGAACTGGCTTGTAATGAATTTAGTGATGCCTGTGTGAGGTGTGTAAATAGCATGTGTAAATAACACCTTAGCTCTTTGGCTCGAGGTCACTGTAGCAAACACATCAAGCTATTGTGCTTCCCCTACAAACCTGTCATCACACACACCACTGCAGCTGGCAAATCCTCTGCCTTTTTTTTTTCCTCCCCAGATGTTTCAATCTCCAGTTTGAAGCTGACATCTGGAGAAGTGATGCTGCAGAAATGCTACACATCAGCAGACCAAATATGAGATATGCTATGGAAATTAAAATGTAGTGACAGAACAAAATTAATGGACTTTCAGGTGCAAGTCAATAAGTGATATAGTGCCTGTCAATAGTTTCCTAATGTAAAAACAGGTGAGAAACCTTGTTATACTGAGGGGCCCCCCAGGAGAGACGTGACATCACGTCACGTTTCAGATAGAGTTTCTGAAAAAAGGCACTTCTTTTTGGAATTTTACTCAATTAGTCAACATCTCTCCAGTGTCCTTCTGTGCTCATCATGTCCACATCCTTGTTAAGCAGCCCCAGTCCTCTCCCATCTTTTCATCCTTTGTAGCCATTTCTGCCAAGACAAAAGTACATCTGAAATACCTCCTCCATGGTATTTTGGGGTTTTAGCCATCTCAAGAGATGAGACTGCAGGCAAAGTGGCTCATAGAGGAGCATGGAGGACAGAGGTTTTATCTGTGGGTCTCTCAGCATCTGTCTCAGAAGCTGGACAAAGATAAAGAGCAGAAAGGCAAAGGGGGTAGGAAGACCTCCTTTAAGGAACAGGTTGATAAAGAAAGGCTTAGAGTAGTCCCTCAGGGAACAGGCAACTTGAGCAGTTGGAAGAAAGAACAGATTTTCTCTGCATTCTTTGTAAGAAATCTCATCAGGCTTGTGAAAGATGGACATTTCTACTACAGCAGCAGTTATTTTTTTGGTGTAACCATGAAGGAAGCCATTGCTGTTGGGATTTTTGCAGCAAAAGGCCTGCAAATCTGTGTGCTTTGAGTTGGGAAAAGGGGTGATTGTGTCTAACAGCAGCAATGGACTGCTTGGTCCTTCAGTCATAGGAAAAAACTGAAGGATTTTGGTGGAACAGGACCTCTGGAGGTCTCCAGTAACCAACCTCCTGCTCTGAGAAGGTCTGGCTGCAAAGCTAGGGAAAGTTGACCAGCACCTTGCCCAGCTGAGTTTTGAAAATCTCAAAGGATGGAGATCTAAGGTCCCACCACCTTTCTGTGTACTGTTCCAGAGCTGCACTGATGTCATGGTGCACGAGAACCACAGCTTCCCTTGTCACTACCTGTGGCTTCCTGCCCTTACAGAGTTCTTGAAACCCCCTGAGCAGCAAAAGGTGCAATTTGATCCCCTCCATCACCTCCTCCAGGGTGACCAAAGCCACTCTCTCGGCCATTGAAGCAGCCCTTCGCTGGGCTCTCCATTCTGTCCTCGTCTCTCCTGTACAGGTTGGCATACTGTCCAGAAAGGCAGACAGAAAAGTGAACCAAATATGTTGGCTGTATTAAGGCAGTTTTCAATGTTATTTTTTTCTCTGTAGACATGCAGAGGAATTCTCCTGCAGCTCAGACCAAAAAAGAAAACCCCAAACCCCAACTCTGGTCATTTTATTTACACAAGGAGAATGCAGGAATTCTGACTTATTCCAAAGTATCTTCGGTTACCCTCTATCACTACAAATTTGTTAAGAGTAGAACTGGCTAACCCACAATCCCACTGAAGACACAATTGCAAGTTTTAATTGAAGTAACTACCGCAGCCCACAAAAAGCAAGACACAGCTCCTGCTGCACTTTCAGAAATATGTTAGCAGAGAGAAAACAGAGATAAGTAGGAAAAAGCCATTGGCTAAGCAAATGTGATAAACTTTCAGGAAGTACAAATAAATAAATTGGGAGCTTAGCTATTTTGAAAATGACTTCTATTTTTTCAGTGAATATTTATATTGGCTCTGTGTTCCTATCTTTCCTGTCAAAATTCCATTTCTCACCATGTGATGATGCATTTTAACGTGAGGCCAAAAGGGTTCCATATTCCAACTAAAGCAACATTGATGTGCACGTTGTACTCACATAACTTGCCTTCAGTAAGGCTGCCTGGAGAAGGGCAAGAAAGTTTCTGATCATTGCAACCAGATGTGGTCTATCTCAACCAGCTCCCAGGCTAGAAAGTGAAACAAGCCTCTGAGCGGCAGCAACCCACAGTAGGGAAAAGGGGTTCCTACTTGGGAAGAGAGCACAGTTTACCATCCACTATGGGAATGCGTATATATTCTACTATGGGAATACAATCTGCTCCTGATTTCAGTTCTTGCATGTCCTCTTTGGCCACCCATGACAGCAGAAGGGCGAGCAGATGGGACAGAACCAGATTCAGCAGCGCTAGTTAAATCTGCTCCTTCATGAGTGACAAGACCCTTGATTAGAGTAGACATGCTCTCAAGGACTGCTGATTTCAGTATAATCACCCCCAAACCATACAGGAATGACAGGAGGGGCTGCCTTAGCAATAACACTGCTTGGCAGAGAAGGCGCCTTGGATTTAATCTTGGTTATCTAGCCAAGTCATTTGAAAGCTGGTTGCAGAGAGGCTTGGAGGTCCTGCAAGGGCTAGAGCCCAGTCACCATCCTTGCCCAATTTCAGGAGCCATTGCTCAGCCCAGATGATTCCTTAAGCACTGATTTACCTTCAAAGCCTGTTAAAGAACGCTTACATAGAGATCCAGCTTATACTGCCAAAAAGTGGTCCTAGTTAGTTTAGAGGAATTACTACCTCAAACAGAGTAAGATCGCTTAGCAAAGGGACTAATTTTTCATTATTAATTAAATATATACAGGGGTTTTCCCAAAAATAATTTTATTGGTCAGGGTGTGATTTTTTTTGTTTATTTTTTTCTTTTCTTTCTTTTTTTTTTACATTCCCAAAGTAAAAGCCACAGCAAAGCTGCAACACAGACCTGTCTTGACTGAAGCAGTGGGTAAGGACAGAGATGTTAAAATTGAGTAAGCACTGCAGAAAGCATTAGTAATTTACATGCAAAGCAAACTTTACCTATATTGTATTTATGCTCCCAGACCATTTTTTTCCCTGGGAATATCTGAGTTCCCACCTCTTCAAAAGAAGGAGTTTGTTTTCAGTGGCAGTTCTTGGAACTGGAACACTAAGTCCGATGCCAACTGAAAAATTGATATGCAGAGGGTGCACCCCGCTGCTTTCCAGTTACTTGAATTCCCATCCTGGAGCTCAGGTTGCCTGCGTTTTTCTGGGAAATCCTGCAGCAACAAATAATCACATCAAACCTAAGGGATTTGCTTGAAGAGAGATTCGAGGGTTCAAGAACCCTTTTTTTTTAATGGGACCTCAGACAGAAACTGGACATCCGTCATGTTTAAGTTGCTCTTTGAGCAGTGGAACAAAGGACAGTTTCCTAGGCTCCTGTGTCCCCTTTCTCTTCATTTCCACAATAACCTCTGTCTCCTCTTGTCCTCCTGAGGACCTCATAATGCTGCCAGCTCCCCTATTCATCCCCCCACCATACACCATCCACCTCCTGTGTCCCGCAGGCAGCCTGCACTGGCTGGCTAGTACATCTGTGCTGATTGCCTAGAACACTTCCAACAGCGTAGGGAATTGCTGAACACATTCTTGTTTCTTTTTGTAAGGAGGGGCATGATTCCAGATCTTTCTCCTCTACATAGAAACCAGGTTTCATAAAATCTAGAGGAACTCAGCCTGCAGATTCAAAAGGGAAGGAGATAGATATACCGACAATGTGACTGCATAAATTTTCTTACCCTGGGAAAGAAGGTTAAAAGGGAAACCTAACAGCAATTTTAGTTACAATGACTAAACTTGAAATGCAAACCCCGAGAGAGGGGGTCTCTGTCTCTTGTTCTGGCTTGTGAACCCTCAGATAAGCCTCTCTTGCACAATTTATAATCATTCTTTTGATCTATGAGGACAAGGAAGATGGAGTTACACATCACTAGGAATCTAATTAGCTTGCAGTGAATGCAGAGCTAATCTTTTTGTTGCCAGCACTGTTACACGGGCAGTAAAGCCTTTCTCAGATTGGGTCCTACACGCCAACAGCTCTGGTCAATGATTATCCCTTGCAAAAAGCTTGTGACATACTCCTTCCAGTCACCTGCTTACATCCCAAAAGTTCTCAAGTTCTGCTATTTCAGGCTTAACTCTTGTGACCTTAGTCAATGATATTCAATCCAAGCCTCCTTACCATATCCTGCAAGGCAAACAACTTCAGGTCAGTTTTAGTAACCAGTGCTATGTCATGCCTGTGGTCAATGACTCTAAATATGCCCACACCCATATGTTTCCTAAATTTGGATGTCTGTGATAGCAAACAACAGCGTCTCAGTGGGCAGTCCTGTTCCATTAAAAAAGATTTGGGGCATTTTTGCTCTTTGAACATTTTCTTCCACCTTCTGAGAATTGCCTGGATGAATTTAGATTTATTAGAAGAGGTCAGCTAAGCAGGATGAGCAAAACAATCGTGACTCCTGCAGAATGTCTGTAAGAGCTGGATGAGTCAGATAACAGATCCACCAAGCAGAAGATGCCTACCTCCAGCAGCGGCCAATTGCAAAAGCTTGCAAACAGTATAAAACCAGGTCAAGTATACAGTCATATTTCTCCTAAATACTCCACCAGACCCAGCAGTTTGTGGCTCAGGGACTTCGTGAGTTAGAGATGGTGTGTCTGTGTTTAATAGCTTGGACAGGCTTTTCTTCCTTGTATTTGTTTAAAAGGTTCTTGAACCCCTACAATGCTTTAGTACCCACAGTGTCCTATGGAAGTAAGGTCCTCAGTCTATGTGCAAATTGTCTATTTCTTTTTGATCCTGCCACTTTCTAGGCCACTTTCTTTCCTTTTCAGTCTTTGTTCACCCTCTTCATGCCAAGTTTTGTAATGAACCCCTAGGAGACAGCGTGACTGGGTCCCGTTCAGGACATAAGCTTCTGGTCTCATTTGGAAAATGTTCCGTTGTTTCCCCAGGGGAGCTAGTAAGTAGGTGATCAGTCTTTATCCCAGTACACTCATACAATACAAGCATCACCTTTGCAAAGTTCCCTGTGGTGGTTACCAATATATAATGAAATGACTCCCAGCAGCTCTTCTGTATTTACAAAGGGTACAGAATTACTCCTGTAAAAACAAATTATCATTATCAGCTCAACTGCATCCTAATTTGAACACTTTTAATCTGTTATGAGCCATTGGTGGAGCTTATCTGAACTACTGCTAGCAGCTCGCGTGTTGACATTGCACAGGATGCAGAAAAACTGTTATTCCTCATTGTGTTACCCTGACCTCAGCTTTGCTGATGCACCTCATTTATGCCTGCTCCTCCTCTTACTTCTCTAGGCTATACATGTCAAAGGTGATCTGTTGTCCTTGTCTAGAGAGTATGGACATGGTAGCAGCAGCACATGGAAGAGATGTTAACCTCAGCCAGTTCAAGAAGCTGGTTTAAGCACAGCTCTGCAAGTTATTGCACTGGCACAGCGGATAGGAAACTGCTCTGAAGAAGAGAGGCAAGAGTAAGTGGCTGGAGGCAAAGTGCCAGTGGAATTTCTTAAATTGGCTCAGCACATTCTGAGCTCTCTCAGCAGAGGGGCAGTGCTGGAGGTGGCTAACAGCTCTTAGGCTTGCAATGCTCTGACTCTACGTGCATGCACACATACATACGTACATACGTATACACACAAATCCCCCCACACTCTCATGTATACTCTTTTTCTGTTCTGATTATTAGGCACACTTGCAGTACAACTCCTCTTGAATTAGGAAATACAGAATAAACTGTCTTTAACACCTTCAGAAAATAAACTACTGTGTTTATAAAAGCTTGCCTGATGGCTTGGGGCAGCTCCATCTCGCATGTCCCAACCTCCTACAAGTTCAGCCGAGCCTTTGTCTCCAGCTTCTCACTGTTCCTGCCCCGTGCAGCTGGGAGAGACCCCAGGCATGGATGTCCTTATGGACAAAACCAAAACCAGTTTCACTGGGGATACCACGTAAGCTGTCTGTCCTGCAGACATAGCGGGCAGAGCACATTAGCCCAGCAGTCTGCCCTGCTCACTTGGGTTTTGCATTTGTTTCTCTGCACTGAGCAATCTATAAAGCCAAGCATTTCTGTCTTGTCAGAGAACAAAAATGTCTTGCATACAAAACAAGAGACTTGGTAGAATCCATTAATATGTTACTAAATAGGACTTGTCTGCCCTCTCCGGTCCAGAGCTGAGGCTCTCATGAGGTCTGTTAATCTAGTGTTTCCCCATTACATGCAGTGCACTTGCTAGGATTCTTTGCACCCTGAGTGCAAAGCGGGTGGAATGGTATCCACCAGGGATGGCACCAAATTTAGAATAAAACATACACATCTGCTTACATAACGAGTTGAATGGGCTTGGTTCACAGAACTAGACATTTGATCTGTGGCTCAGCTTGGGTGTGGGAGATACCAAAGTAGCTACGAGCACCTCTCCCTTCTAGTAGCTAGTTAGTTCTGGTACTAATTTGAGAGCTGTGTGTACCTTGAACAGACGCTGATTGGAAATAGCTCTGAGTAAGACACACTGGCAGTTGAGGATAAGTAGAAAGCAGCAGCCAAGACTGGATGTCAGGAGAGGCCAGGAGTGGATGTCATAAAAACCCTGTGCTGTTTGGAGCGGTTTCATCCACGGGAATTCTTCAATAGTTGGCTCACAAAATCTTGCAGCTGTCTTGCAAATGCTGGCGAGAGTAGCATGGCCATGTGAAGCGGCCAGTCAATGGCCATTGGTGGGGAACTCACTCTGTGCCTCTTTCCAACTGGACAGAGGACACTTTCGGCAGATACTGCTGAAGCTCGATCTGGTATCTTACACAGAGAAAACTTGAAAATCTGTCCCTTCTGCTTTCTTCTGCTTCCATGCTGATCTGCTGTCCTCACTGTAAAAGGATGGTAAGTCAGCAGTCTGCATATCCTGGAAGCTGTAGGGAACCACTCTGCAAACACAGTTTTTGCTCCAAGAAAAGCCCAGTGCACCGTATGCATGCAGTGTGCCACAGACGCCAGGGTCTCTGAAAGCCAGATGTTCTAACCATGGATTCCAAGTCATTCCTCTCACAAAAAAACAAACAAACAAACAAAAACAAAAACAAAACAAACAAACAAAAAACAGCCAACAAAAAAACCCCAACTGTTTTATCCCAGTAGGGAGGGAAACTTTAATCTTCCCAAACAGATCAGCTTCTACAGGAGGCTATTTTAGGTGTTGATTCTGTAACAGTAAAGTTATTGGACAAATGAAGAACATGGCATATGTTGTAGCTTGGAGCAATTTGCATTCCTCAGGTGCTAAAAGCTTTAAATACTTCCTTCGGGCATGAAATAGATCTGCAGTCAAAGAAGCCAGCATTCCTGACAGTGCCTGTCCCACGGACTCCCACAGGAGAACGTCTGCAGAGCTGAACTAGTCTGACCCCAGGAAAACCTTCCCACATCTCTCATTCTTGCTTAGTGTCTCCTTTAATTTTCAGAATTTGCTGAAAGACCAGTCTGATGTTTGGTTATCCTCCTTTTCATGCACTTTCTTGGTCTTTCTTTCTTATATTAATACCACATTAAAGCTGGGATGTGATCCATGCAAGTCAGGAAGTCCAAGATGCTCTTTTGGTGACATTCGCTCGGTCAACATTGTTGATGATTTTGAAAAACTTCTCTTGTCTTTGCTAATAACACAAACGGCTGATTTCAGACTGGAGCTAAGCGTATTCATGCAGCCAGCGGGTAGTACCTCTCCAGGGAATCCTAACTCTTTTGAGCTTATCTTTGTCCATTTTGACTAAAAAATCATACCAAGGTCTCCAATTAAAATATCAGTAACTTTAAGGTGTATGCATGTTTCCATCCCTTTCTTTTTTACACCAGTACAGTAGCAGTGCTATCACGCTTCACAACAATGATTAAGGGCTTTTCAGTGCATTCTTGGTGTTGCTTTGGGTTCCAAAGTGCATTAGTTGTTTCTTCATGGTCAGAAAGAATGAATATTGTGTAACAGACTGAATTTGTCCCATTCATGGTTGGTTTGGGGATTTTTTTACATCTTCTTATTAAACAGGAGTAGTAAAATTTGGAAATTCTGAACCCAGAATTCAGGGTTTACAGGAATGTCAAAACCTTTTGTGCAGCTTCCTCACATTCGAGCTCACCGCCAGACTGTGCCCATTTCTGCCTCCATAAGGCCACCCTTAGCCACTTGTACACCTGGCTGCACCTCTAAAGCTGTTGATGTCTTCTAAAATTTTAGTCAGTAGAGTAATTTATCCTTCTTCCTTGCAAATTTATGAATGGGGTAGACACTAAGTGCTCCTTCTCTGCGTGGCTGACGCCTTGCTGCTCCTGTCCTAGCTAGTGCTAGCCCGGAATCAGTATTTTATTACACAAATGGGAGTAAATCCATTTTGATTCATCAGACTTTCCCTCATACCCTTTGTGCAAACACTTGTTTATGAAACAACAGCCCTAACTGCATGTCTCCAGAAAGCTGTGAGGAAAATCGTTTTTTGACCCTGTTTTGACCACATGCTCCATCTGGTTAAAAGCTGAAGCCAAGAATTTTTTCTGCTGGCCAGATACTTCTTACTCGGGGAACTGAGGGAATAATTAACACAGCTCTCTATAAAGCCAGCTTGTGACTAGTCATATTCATCAGAACATATATTCACCCCTTTATTTTTCTGAGTATTATTAATATGAAACAGCAAGGAGGGTAAGCGTGGATGCTGAAAACCAGGGGGAGTTCAAAGACAGCCTACAGAGGATCTGGGGTCCAGAAAACAGGAGCTACGACGAGGGATCAAGTGAGCTCAGAGAAAAGGCTGTAAATCAATCTGATTGTGGGCCATCGCCATCTACAGCGCGAGGTGCCAGGGAGAAGCGGGCTCTGCGCCCCGGGAGCCCCAGCGCCGCTCCCGCGGCACCCTGCCGGCCTCCGGCCCGCCTCCCGCCCGCCG
>VZTV01069958.1:0-30308 GCA_013400875.1 Anhinga rufa | reverse complement strand
GGCGGCACCGGGGCCGTCCCTCGCTGCCGCCCCGGCCCGGCGCTGCTGCTCCGAGGCCTGACTCCCTTCAACAGCACGGGCGAGCTCGTTACTGCGCAAAAACGGTGTGCGTGTGGAGCCTCGTTATTGCCACGTTAACCGTGTGTGCACGGAAGGGCTTCGCCAGCAGAAGCCGTACACGCTTCCCGGGTGTCTAGTAGGAAAAGCCGCAAGCGGTCTTGCACTGCCCTCCTGGCTACAGGCGCTGTTTATTGCCGTGTAACAGACCCGCGTGTGGAAATGACCCTTTCTAATACAATAAAAGCTATTTTATATACGTTGTGAAACAAAGATATTGCAAACACGGAGGGCAAGGTAACATCCCCATTTGCTGGACACAGTTCAGGCCCGGGGGAGGAGGCGTGTGACCAGCTGGCTAAACACGCGTGCTAATGCACTTCGAATAAGGCTGCACTGTCATTGCCTCGCTCCCGTGTCGCTTTTGTTCTGCAGGGAGGGTCCTCTGGCGGTTTTGTACATAACTAAGTAAACAGATTACAGAATCAGTAACAGATGCCGTTGAGATTTTGGGGGAAGAGTGATTTTACAGTTAAATACTGGACAAGCAGCTGCTGTACAGATATGCCACAAAAGTTGTATGGTTTGGACCCTGTAGGAGAAATACCTGCTCTATGGAAATGTGCTGCAAACCTGTTTTGAAAAATGGAGGCTTTTCTAAATCAGGTTGCCATGGTAGAAGCTAGGCTACTGTGGCATGAGCGGGAGCGCCTTTGCGGTCTTCTGGTTCAAATCTGTGTCTGACTCAGATTTTTGCAGCCTCTGCAGTCAGCAGTGATTTGCTGGTTTCCTGGAAGCATCTTTTTATAGAAGAGACTTTTGCTTTTGTTCCTCTGTTATATCATCAGAAATGTTTTGTCTCACTTGCCATTAACAAGCCATTGTCACATACAGCATGTTATCCAAAGCTGTGCGGGAAATTGTCCTCTTGCCTCACATCCTCCTTTGTTTATATAGGGCCTGAAGGCTTTGTTCTAGTGTTTTGAAAATCAGCCATTTATCTTTACCTGCATTTACACCCATATCATCTGCAGACCATCATCTGTTAAGGCTTTGAACCAGTGTTCTGTTTTCCTGCTGTAACCGTTCAATGTTGTCTGGTAATGCAACGCAAAGTGCACACAACTAGTGGCTCTGTAATACAGATATACCGTACAGGTTAATCCTGAATCACTAAATGCGGGACAGGCCTTTCCTCTTGTTGAAAACAAGAAAGGGACCTTCACGCTAAAGAGAGAGGCTCGTAGCATGTGCATTGAATCGGTCCCAATTTAATCACCTTGAGCAGCACCTTAGTTATTCCTGAGCCTGTCCCATGGCTGATGCAAAGTGTGGCTGTGATTCCCTCCACATGGTTTTGCTGGAGAGCTCAGGTCCTTTGCGCAAAGCGTGGATGGTAAGGCCTTTCTTTGAGTAGCTTGGCCTGAAATCTGGAGGAAATAATATCTTTTTCTCTCTCTAAGTCAAAGACTCTTCATATGACTTCACACAGTCCTCCTTTGTAAAACTGCATGTGGAACAGGTCCTTTCTCTGAGCCTGAGCCTGGGGTTGACTGCGCAGGAGGAGGTGTGAGAACCCTCTGCTTCCATGCTCAGGCAGGGAGCAACTCCAGGATCCCTTTGCGGGTAAATCTTTGTGTCTTTGCTGCTTATGCTTTTCTTCCTAGTCTTTAAGTTACTGGTACTTCAACAGGAACTCTTAAGTGGAACTCTTTGTGGATGTTGTTCAGATGTTTGAGCATTTGGGTCATAAGTTTTCCTTTTTGTCAGTGCATTAATGAAGGCTTTTGTGAAACATCTTTGGTCATTGAGCCAAACCCCCATGCCTGAACTGAATGGTTTCTTGTGCAATATTAAGATTGAGGAAGGAATGTATTTTTTAGGATAGTTTTATAAGATGGGCACCTAAGACTTAAGTGTAATGAGTTCTGTATCCCCTTACGTAGCTCTTTCAGTGTGCTCTACAAATCAGTGTTCTCACTGTGTCATATAGGTAGAAAAAAAATAAGACTTCTAGCTCTTGGATGATTAGCCCAATATACCCAACATACATTTGCTACAAAGTATACAGATATAAAGAAAAAATTTGAACTGGAGATTACTTTGAATGCTTATGTCCATTTCCTGATCACTGTTTGTGACCTCTCTAAATGTTGCTTTGCTTAACTAAACGCTGGCTTGGTTAACTCAGATCTCAGAAGGCTGAGCTAGCTAACATCCGTTGTCAGTATTATATTTAACTTGTTTACTTTCATTTAATATGCAAGTCTAGCACTCAGTTAAGAATAGCAGCTAGAATGTTGGGCGGTAGGGGGAACAGAACAAAACAAAATGGTTTAAGAGAGTCAACCAAAACAGAGCATAATTTTGCTGTGAAGGCTTTTTGGGTTTTTCATGACTTTTAATCACTCTCCATCATTTTCATCTTCCTTGTTCTTTAAAGAAGGATGACTAAGTTTTCATTCCGAAAAACTTAGGATGTCCCGTAGGCAGTAGGAGCAGGGACTGGACTTGCACGGACGTCTGGCAGGAAATGGCGTCCCCAGCATTCAGTGAGGTGAATAAAACCATTCATTTTGCCATACTTTTGAGGTATTAGTAGGATTGCACATAGTGTCAAAGTCTGTCTGCAGAGAGATTGACTTAATATATATAGTTATAGTATATTAGCTCCCGCCTGCACTCTTCTTTCAAGAAGGTTGGGGTTTTTTTGCCTGCTTCTCACACTGTTGTCCAGGAAGCTATACAATATTAACTTACTTATGGTTACTAATAGGTTAGACTAGACAGGAAAGGTGGTTGGAAATCCTTCTTGCTGAGAACTCATTGAAGGATCTGGCTTAAAATGAAGTGTCTGTGTAAGAGGTTATGGAACAAATAGACAACAGGCAGGAACAAGTTGCTGAACCAGATGAAGCCCCCAGGGACAGTGCTGCTAAGGATGGTCTCTCCCTTCTCACTGAAAGCTAATACCTGTGGACTGGAGAGCAGCAAATGCATCACTTCTTTTTGAAGAGAGTTGTAGGGGAAATCTGTGGGCTGCAGGCCAGGAAGTTTGACCACTACCAACTGAATTAACAGAAAATATAGCAAGGTACAATTATTGGACACCTGCATAAATATTATATAGTGGGGAAGAGCCAATGTGACTTTTGTAATGGAAAGTCGCACCTTAAAAAAAAGTTGCAATTCTCTGAAGGTCTAAATAAGCATATTGAGAGGTCTGGCTTACAGTCTGTACTCAGATTTCAGGAGGCTTTTAAACAGGAGCCCTCATCTGAGCAGTCCCTGAGATAATAAGGGAGTTCCCTGTCATAAACAAACAGTTGGGGCAAAGATAGGAGAGAGGATTCGAATAAATGGGCAGCCCTCGTGGTGGCTGGAGGTCCCCTTGGAGTGCCACAGGGGTGTTTTGTAAATGACCTGGAAAAACAGTGTTTCCAGCTGGCTTGACATTATTTAAGGTGGTAAAGAAGAGGGCTGATGGTGATGAATTGCAAATGTAAACTGATTCATGTGGGTGGGGAGCAGTCCTAACTTCACACACAAAATGAGTGAGTTTTTGGAGCCTAATGACTAATTCTGTGAAGGTTTCTTCATCAGTAAAGTTTCGGTTTGGATAGTTTTACACAGGCTCAGGGAAGACTGCATAAGCTTGCTAAGTACACAGAAACTGCCTGGTTCAGAAGGTTCCAGTCTAGCGACGTGGAGGGTATGTGGAGGGGTGCTGTGTGCTTATTCTGCTCTTCCCTAGGTCCTGCTTCTGACCTGTGCTGGACAGCAGGATACAGGGAGATGTGTCCTTTGGTCTGACCCTGTACTGACAGTTTATATGTTCCCACATAAAATCTGTACAACTTTGGGAATTTGTATGAGGAATCGTCTCTCCAGAAGTGGCAATGTGTTCTTATGTACACTTTTTCATCATGCTATCAGAAAGATATATGTGTGTGAGGAAAACTTTGCAGCTGCGGGTGTCTGGACCTGTGAGCCAAAAGGACATGCAAATTACTGGTGGGATTTTTTTTCCACTTCCTTTTAGTGACAGCTCATTGAATACATGAGGAAATACCTGCAAATGCACTCTTATTAGAAGGATTAAAGAAGCCTGTGTACACTCAGTTGTGCCTTGACTACAGGGTGTATCTGCCACTGAGCTGCATTTTACACAGATTTTCAGTATCTTTCTGATTCTGGCTGGCAGAGTCCCTAAACACTTGCCTGAGACTAGCCCAGCAGCCCTGAACACTTTAGGCACTTGTGCAGACTTATTCAGCTCTTGATCTTCTTTTTCTGACTTCCATACTTTTTTTTGTGCATGTGTACACACATGTGCTTAACAACTTGTAGCTGGTTTGGTTACAACAGGATTAGTAAAAAGCTATTAAACCCACTGCTGATTCTTATTTGAGGCATAGAAGTAGAATTTCGTTACTATAGAAGCAAGAAAATCTAGATAGAAATGAAGAGTTGCAGAATTTGTCTGTAGACTTATATATGGAGAGATGGTGTCTCTTCCCAAATACGTAGGGCTTGGGAACTTGGCACGTACTTGGCACACTTACAGTGTGCTTTTTCATAGGTAGATACAAGCAACATCTTTTATAGAAAGTGTAGATAGGCTTTGAGGCATAGAGTTTTATGTTTCTCATCTTGGTATGAACAAGCAGGGAGACAAATGGGAGACGCATTTTTCTGCCTTTCTGAGATGGCATTGGAGTTGCCTCATTCTGCGTTTTTGCTTTTAAAGCAGTCACATTTCTGTATGTGACCTATTTCTCATGACTATAAGGCAGTTTCCTACTGTTATTTCTAATGAGAGTCAAAGATGCTGAGATCTGTGTAGGATCAGCCCATAGCAATGAAATTACAAGTGCCCTAAGGCTGCCAGTGTAACATTTACATGAGAGTACTTGCAGCTTGTAAGAATGAATTAACTGGAAATGCAGTAGGTGCCGGGCAACTCGGATCCTGTTTCTGATGTCGCATTCCATAAGAGCACAGATTACCAAATGAGTTAATGCTCCACTCAGATTGGCCATGTTTTCAGCACGTCTTTATGTGTGGCTGATGAACTGGAAGTTCCAGTTAATACTGTCAGAGAAGTCTGGAGGTACTGTCTTCGGTGTGAAGCATTCCCTTGACTGAGTCTTAGAGGGTGTTTCCCCTCCATCCCTTCCTTCCTGCAACCCTTTTTCCTATTCGCACCTTTTCTCCTAGACACAACTCTAATTTGTGAGGGCCACCAGGCGGTTTTGTCTGCGGCAGACTGATTATTTCTGACAAAATTTTTAAGAGTTCCCACCAGGCGAAAGCCGCAGTTCAGAGCACCATACCTGGCATGGAGCTGGCCATTCTATGGCAAGCTTCTGACATCACTAAATTATTGCAATAAAGAATTAGATGTTTAGGACAAAAAAATTAAAACTTCCTATCTCTCTGCCAGTCATGCCAATGTGGGTTTTGTTTGGGTTTTTTTTTTTGTTTTGGTTTGGGTTTTTTTGCTATTTTTATATGTTTGTGTCTGGATTCTTCTGAAGTGAAATGTAACGCTGCTGGGGAATTGGCAGTGGTCATCCAGAGAGTAGCAATGCTGAATTTGTTTAAGTGTAGTTCACGGAAACTTGCTGGTGGATCTTTGTGAGAAACATCAGAGCAAGATAAAGTTTGTTTCTGATGGTGAAGTTTTCTGTAGTCATTTTTAAAAGCTGGTGATCTGGTGAAAAATGAGTGGCAACAGCTACTTAATTATGTGTACTTCCCTTGCAGGTTCAGCTGTGTGGAGGATTCTTTCTCCATTTGTAATTACATATTATGTTGAACCTTTGCTTTTTTCTCTTCTATCTCCATGTGGTTTAATTTTAGAACTGATGAGGCATCTTCTAAAACCTGGCGTCTTTGCATTCTCTTGTCAGCCTCAAAAAAGGACTCTTACACATTCCAAACGTAGTGCCAATGGAGGAATTTTAAAAGTTTGCTTTCAGCTTTTTGTGTATTCAGTACAGGAAAAGTACATTCCCCACTGTTTTCATAGCTTCTTGTATTAAGAAAGGTTAAAGAGCATCTCCAGGAACACCCCAGCTGGGGCATTTTGCTGGACCGATGGTCTTTTGGTCTTTTGCTAGACCGATAGAAAACAGCAAATTGTTCTTGAGTTTGAGCTACTGATGCACTGTTGATATCATGATCTCCAGCTCCAAAATCTCTTAGCCTATTTCAAAGTGCTTTATACAGTGAATAAATAAGTTTGTTCCTGTTCAACAGGTATAAGGACTGCAGCACAGAAAAAGAAACATTAACTTTTTGAAGCTCGCATAGTGAATTGGTGACGAACTTAGAAGAACAATCTCAGGTTACGTAGTTGCCTCAAATACATACTGGAACAGACTGTTCTTCGTCTTTCTGGTAGGTAGAATTTAAAGCTTATTTTGTGGAGGTTCTAACACAAACATTTCTACAGCATGATAAACAAATTTGTCACTGTGACTGTAAGTAGGGCATCTCCCAACTCAAATGTTCTGTGTCCTGTGAGTTTTAGATTCTGATCCGGCTACACTACTGTTTAAAGTCATTGATACGTGACTTCTGTGGACTTTCTGAGTCAGCACAATCTTTGAGGTGGTTGTTTCCTATTTTTTTCTGTCTGCTTAACAGATTCCATTCATTCTAGGTAAAAAGTATATAGTACTGGTTCATCTTTGTTTTCAATTTCTGAATTTCCTAACCTAACAGTTAGCAAACTTATTTTTATTGCTTAGTGGAGCAGAGTTGCTTTTTATCTGCAGTCCTTAAAAGATGAATACTCAAACTGCAGTTTTCTGTTTGCTTATCAGTAGAGCCCAATATTTGCCTAGCCTGATGTAGACACAGCTAAATCTGTCATCTGCTTCTGTCGTTTGCCTAGGTTGTCCAAATAGTTATAGCTTTCTGATTCATTGTTGTGGAGAAACGTGTAAACATAAGAGTTTGTAGAAATTAGTTACTTTTAAATAAGCTTTATATTCCTAACTATGTTTATATCACTTTTCTAGAACTATGCCAAGAAAAAGAAAGCTGTTGGCTCAATTAAGCGGTCTCCAAAGCAACTCCAGCTTCCCTCCTTTTGATGCCTTGGAGAACCTGAATGCTACGCCTGATGGGGATTCTTCTTCAAAAAGCAGCAAGTATTTTGCGGTAGAGAAAAAAAATTCTTCACAGCTAGAAGCAGATTTTTTCAACCAGCCCTGTATTAGTCTGGCCAAGTCCTTTCTGGGACAGGTAAGACGTGAACACTGAGATTACTGTACTGCAGCATGTGCTAGCTAATAACAGTGTGTCAAGGGATGAAACGCTTTTTTTTTTTGCCATTTGACTCCAGGGCTTTGCTATTTTAGAAATACAGCACTCATTCCTTCTCTTGTTAAGTTCAGTGGAATTTAAAGACTAGTAGCCAAATCTATTTTGGATGAAGTCAGAGTAGTAATTTTTCAGGTTTATTTTACTGTCACATTTCAGATTATTTTTTTTTGTGGAGTTTTCTCCCTTTTTTTCTGGTTTACTGAAATATACTTTGCTGTTTGTAGTTTGAAGGTTGTTTCAGGCCCATTATTTTCCTTTCAGGTATTGCTTTAGTTGGTTTTGGCTCTTGCTTAGCCCAGTGGAAAGTAATCCTCTGCAGTCAGCAACATCTCCTTCTCTGCCTCCATTTTACTGTCTTGTGATACTAATAGCATGGCAGGCCCTTGGCCTTTCTTGGCCTTTCTTGGACCAGTATCCACGTCAGAGTGTACTTGAATATTGCATTCTAATCCGCAAGTTCAGCAGACTGCTTGGTACTTTGCTTTATGCTGCCCTGTATGCTTTGAACGTTTTATCTCATACTACCTGCTTTTATTTTTGCCGTTCTGAATAACTTGATATTGTCAGTACACGTGGGGAGCCTTTTCTGAGGTTATCAACACAAATACAGAAGGCAGCACAGGCCCTAGTGTGGAGCCGTTTAGGACTCCACAGTCCCACAGTTAAACTCTCTTCACTCTGAAAACTCTATTCCTACCTTTTTGTTTCTGAGTTTTCAAGCCAGTTCATGAAAGGACCTTCTCCCTTATCCCATTGCAGAAACTTTGAGGAGTCTTTGGACCTGTTGAAAGCCTTTGGAAATCAGAGCGGGGGAGATTAAACTTCTGCTTAGTGAGTCCTTCAAAATACTCTCCTGCTGTTTTCATGAGAGGGAGTTCCTCCTGTGTTTTCCCTAGAAAAAGTACCAGTCTGGGACCTCCTAGATGCAACTGCAGAATGTGTGTTTTAGTTTCACGGCTATGGGCTTATCTTCACTGTCTTTTTTATACCTTTATTGTCTGTAGGGTGAAAAGACTTTCTGGGTTTTCATTGGTTTAGATAACTCCAGGAATTTGTTCCACATACTGTTGATTTTGGCCTGTCTTGACTTGTCTAGCTTTTTTTTTTTTAATTCTCCAAGGATATTGTCTTGCTTGTAATTGACGCCTTTGCTCTGCTTTTTAACCCTGCTGGGTTTTGGTTGGGTTTTTTTTGGTCTGTCTTAACCTCTCTCTGATATATCATGTGTGTTTGCTGTCTTTATAGACATCCTGCTAGAGGCTTGCCTTTCCAGCTTTAACCTTTGGCTGCCTCTTTTAAGTTCTTCCTAACGAGCTTCCTCACTTTATATAGTTTCTCCTTTTTACTGGTAAGCAGAACTCTGATAGATTATTTTTGGAACTTAATGCTTGTGGAAGGACACTGAACTTTATATCTCATGGTCATGATAAAGAGTTAAGTTTTGAGGGATACGTCTTTGGAAAAAACTTTGCATTTTGCTCTGTATCGCTTTGAGAGTTTAGTCTTTTCTTGTGAGATTCCTGATTTACTCATGCTGCAAAGCATTTGATGGTGTCGTAAAAAAACCATAGCCTGTGTTCNGTGTTCTGTCTTACTGTGATACTTACTTGGTCTATATGAGGATACCTGAAGTTGCCCAGTACCGATGCATTTTTTGTCTTAATGACTCCAACATCCTTATGCATTCAGTTACGCTGGTCAGATGATATTTTAGTCCTAATTCTATACTTTTCTATTTGGGCCTAGAATTACAAGCCAGGTGATTTCTATGTTAATTTTAGATTTTCTTTAAAGTATAAGCCCTAGTCTCTCATGACCCAATCTATTGTCTCATTTTCTTAGAATTATAACTAGAATGGTAATTTAGCGTTTCATTCGTTATCTTTATTCTACCAGTGTTTGGAGGTGCCTGGTATATTAATATTGCTCACCTTAAACGTGATACTTGAGTTCTTAGAAACAAAGAAATACCCCAGAACATACATGCAATAAATGGCCTCTCAAAATGAACTGTCGTAACACCAAGATACATCCTCAGTGAGAAATAAAAACCTCTATAAAATAGTTTACTGTAAGGTACTCTGAATGATCAGCATTTTTAAACTGTTTAACTGTGAATATTTGGTGTGTGTGGAGTCAGGGAGATGCTGACGTGCTTTTAAAATCATAACCTGACCGTTGCATTTCATCATATCGAAAGAGAAATGTGGCCACTTGGGTGTGCTTTTGGGGTGTTTACAGGCAGTTGCTAAACACCAGGGCTTTTCTGAAGACACTGCATTCTTCATAAAAATAATAAACTGATTGTTTTCAACGATTTGAGAAGTGCTGTAGGGAAACCTTGATATGCCAGATGGAGTTGCAACATCTGAAACTGGCTTCTGGAGCATCCATACTGGATCAGGTCAATAACTGCATTAGCAATCCAGCACAAACATCTGTTAGGAATTAAGCTGTGTTTCTTGAAGGTCATTGTTGAATGGGTGATTTTCAAATATGGAAGCAGTGAATATAGTATAATTAAACTGATAGCTGTTGCCTAAATGAGACTATGCTGCAGTATTTCTTAAATATACATTAAGTAAAATAAGAAATGTAGAAATCAGGTCAAACCACAAAAAACTTTGCATGAAATTTAGTGATTGTTTTATTTTTAAAGATAATCTTTTCACTGTCATGGGGTTTTTTTCCCCTGCATCTGCTTTGTTTTATTTAAGGAGGTACCAACAGCAGGGAACACATTGTAATAACAAAGATCTGTTATTGTCTGCCTGAAGCCAATTCCCAGCTCTCCTGCACTGCCCCTCTCTGTGGTGCAGAAAATACAGAAATAGCATTGATACTCACTCTGGTCACGATTATCTCTATGGTTAGGGACTAGTTTGAAACACCTCTATGGAGAGAGACTATCTAATCATAGCCGTTTTTTAGTTGTGCTGCTGTCATATTGCTTCTGATGTAAAGAATAGGCATTCATGATGCTTCAGGGTTGATATTGGTGGTCCTTTTTGCCTTAAACCTGGTGGATTGGGGTGGAGAATACAGAAAATAACCCCAAAAGCAACTCTGTGGGCTTTACTGTATGTAAGGTGATAAATTAGTTCTGTATGATGCTGCCACGTCTAGACACTCCAGGCATTTTGTGGGCTGAATGACAGATAGGAACTCCTTGTACTGGGCTGTGGCCTGGACAGCAGAAGCTGAAAAAGTTCACATTAGCTTACAGACTGGGCTGTGCTATATGGAGAGGGGAGTATGTAGCACCAGCAGGTCCTTTTTTCCGATTTCTTTGTTTCCACAGCTCTTGTGCTCTGGTTATTTTGTACAGAGGGTTGCTAACTGATGCACTCTGACCCCTCTTTCAGATTTTAGTTCGCAAACTTCCTGATGGCAGAGAACTCTGGGGGAGGATTGTTGAAACAGAAGCTTATCTGGGTGGGGAAGATGAAGCTTCCCACTCAAAAGGCGGGAAGCAAACTCAGCGAAACGCAGCAATGTTCATGAAACCGGGAACTCTGTACGTGTATCAGATCTACGGGATTTATTTCTGCGTGAATGTTTCCAGCCAAGGTAAGCTGAGGCTGAAAGAGTTTTAATGCCTATAGCATGGGGCTCATATTTCAAGCTACGCTTGCTGTGTTGCAGTCACTTGTGAGCTCCCTATGGGCTCTGTGAAGTCAATGACTTGCTGCCACAGTCTTTCCTTGGGACCTGGGTTTTGCCCTTGTGAACAGTACGTAACTGTGGACAGACAGCGCATCAACTTTCAACGTTACAAGCGGGTCCCATCTCCGGCTGCACAGTGACCAGCCCGGTGGGTTTTGGTCCCAGCTGTGAGCGGTAGGAGCTGTTCAGGCACAGAACAAAGACTAAGGACTGGAGGAGAATCTTGATAAGATGGAGCTTTCAGTTTTGATGACCTGGGCTGCTGCCTTGCTCATGTGATTCAGTGAACTTTGTTCCTCAAAAGTGGTGATGTAGAAGTAAATTTGCAGTCTAATGACAGCCTAAATCTTGGTGTCTGTTGTCATGACAAGAAACTCTTCTCTCTCCTACCTTTATCTTCAGAAGCTGTAAATGTTCAAGAAAACAAAAAGGTCTGAGATGTCCTAAGCTTAAGCAAGGAGTCACTGCAGGAGGATTTTAGCTGTTTGCTGTATCTTAGAACAAAACAAAATGAAAAAAAGAAACCCAAGTCAAAATACCCAGACTGTTACAGAATCTTCAATGTTCTTTTATTATTCTCAGGATAATATAATCAACCCCTAATCAAATGATTCTGGATTTTACTGAGACTCTCCTTCCACAGATCCTCTTAACATGCAACTGTTACCTCTAAAACTTGTGGTTTTTTAAAGCTATTGGTTAATTAGACACCTTGAAATGGCAGCAGGTATTTCTTAGATAAATATTCATTTTGTTAGAAAAAAATCTCAAAAATAATTTCTTTTCTTTTTTGCCATTTCAAAGATACCACTTAAAAAAAACCCCACTGCCTGTATATTCCCAAGCGGAAAGCAAATGTTGCAACAGTGACCATTAATCCTCAGGTTTTAGCCTTTGGACAGAAGCCAAGCAGAAAAACAGTGCCAGGTTATGGTGTGGGAGAAGAGCCTGTCTGTCTAAATTGGAGGTCTGGAGTCTGGTGGATGAACGTAAATGAATTTCATTACCTTGTCTCTGGCAAAGCTGTTTAGGTAATGAAAGCAGACTGGTTCTTTATTCCGGGTGGGATTCTTAGTGTTTGAAATATTAGGAATAATCATTTTTATCAAAACAAAAAGATATGCTTAGCCTTTGGATTCTAGAAAGATTTCTTTGAAATTTATACTTTGGGAAATTTTCCCTTATATCCCTGTGTGTAGTTCTACAGCAAATCAGTTAAAGAGCTCACTGTTGCGAGGGATCTAGTTGGATTTTTTGTTACAAACTTATTCTCCATTAGCCTGTCAAGCATGCGGCTATGCTGACACCAAGCACAGCTGTCAGGAACGCGCTGAAGTAAATAGCATGGCTGTGCATGTTGGGTATCACAGATGCATCTACCTAAGTAAGATTTACTCCTTCACTGTATTTGCCCATGTGCAGATGTGTTGAAAGAAAGAATCTGAGGACAAATCATACCCGAGATGCTTCTCCCGTCTTAACATAGATGGAGAAGCCGCCTGCCCTGCTGCCCTGTCATTTAGTCTGAGGGAAGGATTGAGGAAGTAAGTAGTCTTTCGTGGTAGTACTTGTGCACCTGGGTGGAAGGCAAAAGCATTTCATTTTCTGGATACGGGACAGATCTTGGATGCTTTGCTTTGAATCTGGCTGTGCATAAAACACAAGGAGACAACTGGCAAAAAAAAAAAGTCTGTTGTGGCATAGCCTGGTCCCTCTTAGTAGCACAGACCACCCTCTGCTTACAGCATGAGCTTCTGACGTGACCAGCTTCATCACCTTCTGTGCAGGGAATTTCATGCAAAATATCCAAGTACTTCAGGGCCTCCCTGAGAATGCTGTGAAAACCTGAGTGACTGACCACGAGACCATAAAAAGAACATGAATGTATTTCTGAAGGTGCCACTTGGAAAGACTGAACAGAAATTACTGAGAGAACACCAATGCCTTTCCTTTTCAGAGGGCACATCTCCAGTGATGTCCCAGAGCTGCATCACTCTCTTCTTGGATTTTGGCAGTGCAAAGCTGCAGAGCACCAGGAATTAAACAGTGGAGAACATGGGGTGATTTAATCTATTCCCATGTATCATCTTCTGCCCCCATGATCTCCTAGGATCTTTCATATCCCCTCCTCAGCCGTCTTCCAAGCTGAAGGTTTCTGGTCTACTTAGTTGTTCCTTCTCTAGGCTCTTGCTCCAAAACTAGTCCATACCTTTGATCATCCTGGTTGCCTGTCCCTGAATCTCTTCCAGTTTTGTTATATCTTTCTGTAGATGGAGGGGAGGAGCAGAACAAGTCTAGACATGCACACAAATTTCAGAAGAGCAGCCCGACTTGCTTTACATGAGTAGCTGGGGTTTACATCTGGGAATACTGTATGGCATTACTGCCGCACATCGGAGCAGCGGAGAAGGGGAGAGGTCTTTGGGGGTTCCCTGGTGTCTTCAAACACACACAAATTGACCCTGCCTTAAGCCATTTCAATTTCGACCTGGATGCATGTTAGCAAAGTTCATACTGAATGACATAATTAGGGGAAAACATGAGGCCAACTTCAGTAGAAATCAGTTCTAGAGATTTTCCAGATGACTCCCGAAAGATGTTTCTGTTTGGCCATCCAGTGGTTTGCATCGAAACACTCGTGCAATCCTATGCTTTTTAACAAAGCATTTATTTCTGGAGACTGTTGGAACAAGCACATAGATTTAACTGAGTTCTAGCGTGGTTTTAGGCAGTTTATTAAAGTTAGCACAAACTGTCACAAACAAATTCTTAGCTGGCTTAAACTATCTAGTTTTGTAGTGTAGGCAAGTCCTTGTGCTGCTTAAATTACAGGATCCTTGTGGGAGGAAGGCAAGCGGTTCAGAGAACCAGTATATCCTCTTAAGTACTGCTGTCCTGCTGCTTCTCAGGCTCTTGAACCGAGTGACTGTAGAGCTGATTTGGAGCTGCTAGCTTAATGAAGGCAGCCGTCCTCTTCGCTGGAGAGACATCAGAGTGCTGCGCTGTCCCTGTGTTGCCTGTGTTTTGCTACCTTCTTGGCAGAGACACTGCACAGGGCTGTCCCAGACACACGCTGTTGGGACCAGGCAAGCAGCGTGGATTGGGCTGTTGCAGCAGACTTTGTTTTAAAAAGTAGTTTAACACTGACTTGAATCATGCTGGGGCCTTCTTGGTCCTTAATCAGCTCAGGATCTGAGGCCTATACGAGACATGCAAAGCTTTATATGCTGCTCGTACTTGCTCCCCTCTGCTTGGCTTGTCAAGAGTGGGGTATTTGGCTCGTGAGACTCTGGCTCTTCAGAGCTGTCATTGTTTCGGTATGTAACCTTGCAGCATCGTCTGTTTTAATACCAGGTGGAATAAGCCTTGTCTTCTGTTTTCTATATTTGGCTTATGCTAGACTTCAGGCTCAGCAGTATCACTCGGGGATAGGAAAAGGTGTGTCACCAGCAGAGCTCTGCTGGGAGGGGTGCTTGGTAGAGAGGCTACAAAAGCAGAGACTTTACCTTGAGAGCCACCAGCGCTGCAGTGTCCTCAGCAGTATGTCCCCAGCCCAGCCTGGTGCTGCCAGTGGACAGCAGAAGCACTTCAGCCTGTTGTTTGGCCACTTTGCTGGGGCAAGAAGTCGTGGCTGTTAACGTGTTCGGTTGAGTTCACTTTTCTGTATCTTTGTGTTCATAAAACCACAATGAGTTGAAGGGTGGGCTTAAATATTTTTTGTCACTGAGGAAGGGGAAATCTTTGTGCGTGTCACTGAGATAAAGCTTCATTGTGTGGGACTTTACTGTGAGAGGTCTTCCCGTCACTGGGTCAAATACTGCTACTGCCCGAAGCCGTGGCAGGCATCAGTACGTAGGTTTTTTGGAGAAATCATAGATGATAGAGGAAGAAGAGGTTATAGAAAAAATACAACCAATGTCTTTCAGTGTCCATGAATCTTACAGTATATCCTGAGCAGCAAAATAGCCTTAGTACAAAGAGCTTTCCCTAGGGCTGAGAGGGATGTTGGGCTTCCCTCACTTCAGGAAGAGGGGAAATGCAACCAAAAGCCTCTCTGTGACTTTGCTGTGATTTGTTTCTCTGGAATTTGCCAAGGTGTGCATTTTGCTGCCAGATCTGAAAGAATAGCTTGTAAAATCAAGATCTCAGTGATGCTCTGCCCAGGCCCGGGGTCACACTGTGCAGACTTCCCTCTAACTTTCGGATCCTAGACTAGGCCTTTGAAGGAAGTGTTTCGGGAGCAGTGAGTCAGACGGGTGGAGAGAGAAACTTTTCTTCTCTCCAGTGGCCAAGAGCTGTTTCCAAGAATGAGAGCTGGAGCTGTTCCAGGGAAGGAGCAGCAAGCTGCGCAGTGGGGGTGTGGGACTTCCCTATCATTTTAAGATTTCTAGCTGCTTAGGGAGAGAGTTGGCCCCTGCGTCATTGCTAGCTCCCAGCTTTTAGCTTTGAACACTACTTGTTACACAGAGTGGCGCTTAGGCATGGGAGGTAGGTATTCAGCATCTCTGGAGCGGCACTGCTGCTGGTGGCGTGTCAGCGGCCATATCCATGTCAGGCACATGCTGAAGCGAGATGACCCCTGAGAGCAAACTGCTGCAGGCTGCGGAGCGGGAGGAAGGCAGGCTGAGGCACTCTGGCAGGCAGGAGATGAGCCAGAAGGATTCAGCTACCCCTTGGTAGTTAATGAAACTTCTGATGTGCAGGTATGCTCAGGAGGACCCTCATCAGCCCAGGGCTGTGGGGACAGGTAGGGGCAGAGAAGGCAGTAGCTCATCGCGGTGTCCCTGCACTCTTATCCTGCCTGCTGTTCTAAACTCTTCCCAAAGCTCTTTGGCATTGCTCTGCATTCCAGGGCTGCTGGCTCGGAGCAGAGAGCAGGGTCTGCGTTGCATGCAGCTAGAAAGTGTGAAAGCTTCCTGGTGGAAATGCACGAAGAGCAGCCAAAGCCAGAAACGCCAGGTGCCCCCTGCCATGGCTCTGCGGATGCTCTGGGAGCACCTGCAGTCTCTCTGAGCGCTTGTCTGTCTTTACATGAACTCCTAAGGACTCGGTTCAATTCAAGTCTAACCACAGTTTCCACTTGCATTTGTGATGGATGAAGGCAAGTAGTGTAACTGGTGATTGCTCAGAATCCCACAGTTGTTCCTGGTGAGTGAGGCAGTGTCCCGATGCGAAGGATGTTTCTTTGTGCATGGATGAAAAGCAGAATTAGGACGTGGAACATGTTCTTAGAAATCTAAAATGACCTCTGAGCTCTAAATCACTGTAGTACAGGGAAGCAGCTTTCGGCTGCCAGATTAGCATCGATCCCTTCCTTAGAGAAGGGAGTGCCTGGGAACAGATTGCTGACAGCTGTTGGAAATAAGTCTGTTGACTTCGCCGAGCTGCGCTGAGGGCAGTGGGGGCTCTGAGCAGGTTCAGGGCAAGAGGCACACCTCACACGAGCCAGAAATCAGGCCCTCCGTTGATAGGCTGAGTTGGGAGCCCAGGAGGGTAATTTAGTGTGGGATTTGTAGAAAATATGAGAGGGATTCTATTTTTGGAAATTGCAGGTCCTTAGGGATCTGTCAGTGCCTACAAAAAAAAGCCTTTGCCAGGCAGGATCATGGCTCCAGATGTTTGAGGCTGGAGAGGAAGAGGGAATTCTTGCAGAGCAGCATCACGGAGCATGCAGATTCTGGCGGGGAGGAATGCTGTGGGCGGCCCCAGCACAAGGGGTGCTGTGTGGGGCAGCACACAGACCGCTTTACCAGGCTCTGTCCTCGCCCACTCAAGGTCAGGAGAAGACCTTCCTTGCTGTCCAGTGGAAAATACCAAGGAACTGTTTATGTCCCACTTAGGCTGGAGACCCTTGTCACAGGGGAACGTCTGTGCACAGAGCTGCACGGTTGCTTCGCTGTCACCATAACAGGGGAGAGCAGCTGATCACAACAGCTGTGGGGAGCTGGAGTTCCCCAAGGCTCCTGGCAGGGTGGCAAACACATTTGAGAAGAGAATCTGTCAGTTCTCTTCACTTCTTGTTATAGAAAGGTCTTCTCTGCTGAAGTGATGCTCCCAGGGCTGTGCATCCCACAGCCAGATACGGTGCGGCCCTGTCCTGCCCCAGGTCCCTGTCCGCGAGAGCTTCCCTGGCCCGAGGGTTTGGATCGCTCTCTGCTGTAGCCATGCAGTTACCCAAAGCCACGGTCATCCCAGCTGCTGTTACACCTCCACGTGGGTGCCTGAATTGGTAACACCTGCAGCCGGGGCTCCTCAGCGGCGGCACAGACGGCAGCTGCTCCCAGTGCCTGCAGCTCCTGCCCAGGCTTCTCTTTGCCCAGCCTGACTGCAGGCTGCCTCTTTCTGCTAGCAACATCCGGAGTCGCTCTTCCTCTCCTTTGTTAGCTGGAGTTCTTGTAAGCAAGAGTTTATTATAAATCCACTGGGTTTGGGAGCAGCTTTGCATAGCTATGCCAGAACTGAACCATATGTGTGTTTATTCCTGAACACTGTGCTGACATAAGAAAAACCTCTTGCCCTCTGGCAAGCCTTGGAGCAGCAGCTAGGCTTAGTAACATCAAGAAGTGGGGCTAGGGAAGAGCAAGTCAGCACTGATGAATAATGGCCACGGAGCTATGGGACGCTGGATGTTCCAAAGAGGGAAGGGGGCGCACTGGCCACGGGTTAGCGGCTCACTCCAAAGCCTGGCACTCGAAGCAAGGAACAGCCCCTGTGGCTGGGCGCCGCAGGCGATTCCCTGCTCCGTCAGGCTAAGCTGAGCCGCAGGCTCAGAGCTGAAGTGCTCCTGCTGGCGCTGGAAGCTGAGGCGTTCCTGATGAACAACCCTGTACTAACACGTGATTCTTGCTCTGCACAGGGGAAGGGGCTGCAGTGTTACTTCGTTCTTTGGAACCTCTTCAGGGTTTGGATGCCATGAGAGAGCTGCGCAGTGCTTCAAGGAAAGGGCCCACAAAGCTGCTGAAGGACTGGCAGCTGTGTAATGGGCCCTCCAAGCTCTGCCAAGCATTTGGGATCGATAAGGCTTTTGACCAAAGGGACCTGACTCGGGATGCAGCCATCTGGATGGTACCTGGACACGACCCACCAGGGGAGCAGGACGTGGTAGCCACAACAAGGATTGGTATTGGCAACAGGGGAGAGTGGGCACAGAAACCTCTCAGGTTTTATTTACGAGGGAACAAATTTGTGAGCGTTGTAGACAAGAAAACGGAGAGAGAGATGGCAGCAATGGGACACTTCTCTTGCAGCTGATGAGTCTTGCCAGTGTGCCACTGATCCGGACTTGAGCTGTGCTCTGTATCCTGGCCTCCAGCTATGTCATGCAGCAGCTGGAGCAGACATAGTGGCTTGCAGGATTTTAACAATAAATGTACTTTATTACAATGAATGGGGTATGATGGAATATCATTTGTGGGGCAGACTGGCATGGGTCTCCCAGCCAGAACTGAGGCTGGTTTTGGATGTTGAAGGCCACTTTCTCCCTTACCAATGGATCCAGGTGGATGAGGGGTGAAGGTTCACAGCCCTGACCTGCTGCGCTGCTCCCAGTGCTGCTGGCTCCCAGCAGAGGCCATCACTTGGTTGCTGCAGGGGGACAGTCGAAAGACTGGATGGCAGCAGGGCTGACTGGAAGGATGAGAGCTGGGAGAAGGTAAAGGAGGGATCTTACTGTTGTCTACAGTTACCTTGTGGAAGGGTGTAGAGAAGACAGAGCCAGGCTTTTGTTAGACAGGATGAGAGGCAATGGGCACAAGCTGGAAAACAGGAAATTCTCATTAGCTGTATGGAAAAGATTTTCACCGTGAGGGTGGTCAAGCGCTGGAACAGGGGCCCAGAGAAGCTGAGGGACGTTCAAACCTCCGCTGGACAAGTTCCTGAGTGCCCTGATCTAACACCTTTTCTTTGAGCAGAGGTTTGGACAAAATACCTCCAGAGACCCCCTTCCAACCTCTACCAGTCTGTAACGTCCAGCTTAGAGAACAAGAATGGTTTTTGTTTGTTTTCCCAGCTGCCTTTGAGACCAGTTCAAAACTTACCAGTGTGTGAACTGGTCGTGTGAACCAACAAGGAGAAAGCACAGATGCTGAGACCTCTGCAATGCTGCAGCCTGCCATGAGGCACAAGAGGGGGGAAAAACCTCTAGGATTTGAGGCAGAACCTGCAGCCAGGCTGGCAGTTTGAAGGGTGACAGGGACACACACGCACACCCTCACCTTAGGATTCATATGCAAGAAAAAAGCTCAAGTTTTTCAAAACTCTTGTCCCCAGCACATGAAAAAAAATCTTGTTTGGCCCCTTCTGAACAGCCCTTGTTATGCCGATCTCAGTAGCTCTCCTTGACGGGCAGTTGCTGGGGGCTGGTTGGGGCTGGGGCCTTACAGCAACGTTGATCTGATCTTTAGGTCAGATATTGCTTTTGCTCTTCTGTAACGTCCCTGCTTGCAGCTGCAGGGGAAGACTCACCAAAGAGACCATGAGTAAGCAGCGGTCAGCCATCGCCTGGTGCACCGCAGGCACTGGGCTCCCCCGGCGCGACTGTGCCGTGCTGGTGGTAGATAGCTTACAGTTTCACCCAGTTTGTGTGGGAAAGTGAAGCTGCGCTGCAAGAGCCTGCAACTCTGGGAAAAACTCCAGCTTGCATGTGTGGTATAGGGGAAGGTCTTAAGGAGGAGCCTGACAAGTCTTTTAACAACACACACCCCTGGAAGCCGCCACCACAGAGGTAAAAGTCTCCCCCACCTTCCCTGGGTAGGCAGCAGAGGTCAGGGAGCAGCTGTAGGGAACAGGGGAGAGCTGGTGTAAGCTCCTGCTGCCCCCAGAAACAGGGCTGTCCCCTCCTGTTCTAGCCCCGGCACAGCTGGAGGAGCAGTCCTGAACTAGATGAGGGAGCACAGCCACGTGAAGACCTGTGTCTCGTTTTTCAGCTGGATAGCTTTATCCCAGGCTGATTCCCTGCAGCCACGGCCATGCCTGCAGGAAGGGGAATGGAGGAACAAAACAAGCCCTGGGGGACAACTCCGAGTGCCCTTAGCACCAGCCTCTGCCTGTGTGGAACGAATATGACCACGCACTAGCAGCTTGGCCAGCTAATTTCAGACCTGTTCAACAACCGAGCTCCCCACCCCCAGTGAAAACCGGAATCCCTGAAAACCCACAAACCCACAGGCTGGTTGGTGACAGCCGTGCTCCAATGGACGCTTAGTAATAAGGACACTGGGGAGAGGAAATAAGAAGCTGTAACACAGTCAGCGAGTCGCTCTCATTCATTAAACTCTTTACTTGTTATACTTTGCCTTCCTACTTACGTCCTTACTGCTGCCAGAAAATGATGATCAAACAGAATTCTTCAGCGCCCAGAGACATTTCCCCGAAAGCGAGGCCAGCTCCGGTCTGCCCTTGAGCAGAGGCCAGGCGCGCTCGGCCGTGGGGACAGGCTGCTCGCAAACAGCACTCGCGGCTGAATGACCCAGCAGTCTTTTGTTGGAGAGCAGAGAAAGCACTCCCGATGCACCAGCATCCACCCAGAGGTGAAGTACTGTCAGTAACACTGCAGTGGAAATCTTGGCCTGCTCTCACAAGCCCTGGGGAGGGAGCAGGGCCAGGGAAGGGCTGTGAACATGGGGCAGCAGGAATCCAGACTGAGCAAGCATGTGCTGTCCTGTGGCAGGCCCCAGAGCCCTCGCACAGACCGTCCTCAGCAGGGAGCAGATGGGAAATCGAGGCACGGAGGGAGCACCTGCTCTGTGTCACATGGCAAGAGAACTGAAATAACCTCCTTTAGTTTTTAGGCATCTTTTAGACTAACGGTATGGCAAGTGTAGCAGGTTCCCTTCCTTTGCCAGTAGAGTCACTTTAAAAGAGACTGAAAAACTGAAATCACAGGGTCCTCGTGGCTGGTCACCACCAGCACGCTGCGGAATTTGTCAAACAGCATCAGCAGCTGGGAGCGACGCATGTTCTCGTTGTACATGATCTCCTCCAAATGGTGTCGGCCTCGAAAATAGTGCAGCAGCCTGTGGGGAAGGAGAACAAGTAAGGCACGTGGGCCAAAAGCAAGCGCACGCAGCTAGAACTGATACTGCCACCCTCAGGTTCCCTCTCCCATGGGACGCAAATCAGAAGGTGGGTTGTGTCCCGCATTTACACGAAAAGCGAAAAGCGAAGGGAATTAAATGGGTTCTTACCTTTGGCATGCCTAGTGCAGAAATCCCCTGGGAAAGCAGGGGACTTCCCCTCCTGGGGGCTTTCAAAGGTCCTCCTCGTGTCAAAAGGTTTCCTAGCCTGGGGCATTTCCTGAGATTGTCAATTTTCAATTGTAGTTTTAACTCCAGGAAGCAAGGAACCACAAGTGCCAACAAGCCTTAAGAAGTCAAAAAGTGGCAGATTTACTTCTGCCCTCTCTTACCCGGGGCTACACTGCCCTTCGTCACAGCTCTGCATCAGCGGCCTGGGTACCCACACTTGCTTTTACAATGAAGAGCCTATTTTCCCTCAGAGCAGCCCTTGGTAACTAGGGGTTGTGCACTCCTGAGGTCTGGGCAGCTTGAGGTGGGTGGAGCAGTCACAACAGGGAGATGGAACTTCAGGTGACAGGCACCACAGAGAAGCTCTGAGAGTTATAAAGTCCCCAAAGAGCCCCAAAACCCTGAAGTCTAAGCTAAAACCACACTGACTTCTTAAATTCCCAGCTCTCTTTAAATAGATGGCACAGATAGCTCTTTGCGGGGCACCAGCATGCTGCAGCCATCAGATAACCTCAGCCCTGCACAGTCAGTCACGGCCGGTTGCTGAGGACCTGCTCCCCAGAGACCCTTCAGAGCCATACCACCGAGCCAGCCCTCCAGACAAAGCTAGAGTTTGCTCCTCAGTCTCTTAATTGTCTTAACAACCTCTCAAATGCAGAAACCATACTGCACATGTCACTTAAATACTCCCACCCGTCAAGGCGCAAACGCATATGCCAGAATCACTTCCCCAGCTACGCAGACGGACGTGCATCCGCGTGTGTCACACACCACGCTCTGCTCTGCGCTTCAGCACCTTTTGCTCGTGTTTCCATACCCACCTGCAGCGTAGCAATATGCTGGCCTGCTGCTTCACGCCAACTGACAGTAAAAAGGAGCGGAGGTGACAAGATCTGTTTTGTAGTTCATTCACACAGTCCTCGTGCAGGAACAGCCCTCAAAAGACACCAAATGTCCCTTAGAGCATTGCTGCCTGTTTTCACGTGACAGCAGGACGAGGCCTCTCCTGCTTTCCCTGAGGGACTGATGTTTGCCTGGCTGTCCTCTGCTGCTCAGGCTGGGCACTCCTGTCACCCGTTAACCTTCACGGGTGACTGGAAAGGAGTCACCGTGCAACAGGTCTCCCTCCATCACACCCTCCCTCTACACTCAGTTTTACCGCCAGTACACTGCCATTTGTGTTTCTCCACTCTCCAACTTGCCGTGTCCCTTCTCACCCTCCCCTTGTCCCCAGACAGCTGTACGTAAGCTCAGAGCCAGGAACCTCACTGCCTCATCCCCGCAGGCAGCCCGGGGCCGCGCAGCCCCCAGCACACTGCAAACTCCCTCTGCTTTGATGTTCATCTGCCAGCTCTCAAGCTGGCACCATTATGCAGAACGTAATCGCTCCGTCTCTGTACCTGCAGTACAAACAACTAACAGACAGACAAGCTCCTGTCGTATTTACCTTTCCACTATCTGGGTTGTGCATTTGCCTTTTGCAGTATCTCCCACTGGGTATTTAAATCAGGCAAATTGGCTTCCTTCCCTGGGCCAACAGCAACCAGTGCACTGAGAAGTGGCTGTTAGCAGGGACAAAGTGAATTTGTGTGTGCATGTGTCAAAACCAGACTGTTCCCTGAGGTATTAACAGTAATTTTTTTATCTTGTAACTTGTATCACTGTTCAGAAAGTAATTTCGAAGATTTTAAAAGCTACATATTCCCTCCCTCCTATAAAGCTGCTCACTGTGATTGCCCATGCTCTCATCTCCTGGCACAGCTGTCCTCTGCGCAATTAATTCAACCTGGCTTTCAACAGCAATGCAGACTAAGCAGGAGTTTTCCAATAAATAAATCCATCCTGTATTCAAAGAGAGTCTGGATTTGTAACCAGTCAAGATGAAATACTTTCTACTCCAATAAAAGCTAGAGAGGATATTAAAGAATATCACAAAAATGCCAGCTGGAAGACACCTCCAAAGTCTAGTCCAGCATCCTGCTCCAGCAGGACTATTGCCGACGCTGTAGATTTTTCTAGCCAAGCTCTGAAACCCTCCAAGGACGGAGATCCCCCCACATGCCTGGGTAATCTGCCCTGGGCTGCACCACCCTCCCAGGGAAGAAGTCTTCCCAAAAGTAGATTCTGCCTGTAGAATCCACAAAGCTGTAACTTGGGCCTCACAGCTCCAGTGAAGACTGGCACCACTTTCGCCTTTTTGAGCTGTGAACGTTTATAGGGCCCGAATGGGACAGAAGATGCACTTCTCGGGGCAGTAACACTGCATTTGAGTCCCTCTGAAGCTGCACAGGTGTCTGTTGACAGGTGTGCGCTTCCAGATCCAGATACGGCAATGGAAGAATATTCCTTTCCATTGCTCATCACTCTTCTCTTCAAGTTCTCTCCTCTTCAAATTATAAGAGCTGCCCCTCTAAGAGCAGTGTAGTGTTCTTAAACACTGAAAAAAAAAAAGGATTATCTCAGACTAGTCATTCAAGTAAGATTAGCTATTTCTGGCCAAGGAGATATCCCTTCCACCAGCACTGCTTGAAGATGGAGCAGAACTTTCCACAGCGTAGTGCCACCAATGAGCATTCCTCCGCGGAGTAAAGGACCTCCATCTTCCCCGTCTAAGGGCAAGAAAAAAAATCCTGAAAGTGATTGCACACCCCTGGCTTGGGAGAGAAGCCATCAGTGAAGGCTCAAACTGTCTTTAAAAGTTCTGCTTATTGTGTAATGAGGAACGCTTTGTGTGCATTACCAAAGATCTAGCTCAAAAAGAACTTGTCTCCTTCTCAAGTTTACTTCTGGAAGGCCCTGCCAACACTCCTCCAGCAGCACCTACGAACTTGGATTTCAATTCCCATTCAATGTTACGAGGGTTAATGCAGCCAATGCTGGAGCCAAGCTTCAGTATTCCTTATTTCCCCTTAAGGTTTCTGCCTTGCAAATACCGGCTGTGCATAGCAATGGACAGGCACAAGCTCCTTCTGCCATCTGTTTAATGAATAACAGGCGTTCAGAGGCATAGACACAAGAAAATGTATCAAGCTGAACTTTATTGCTCTGCTGAAAATAGCCCATCCCTTTGTGCGCACACAACTACACTTGGAAGGGCAGCTGCAGTATATTTAGCGCACTAACTATACATTTATAGCAGGAGTTTGTTCTGAGAAGCAGCTGATACAGCAGAGCTATTTGCTATAGCACAGCCCTCATTAGGCTGCTATTCCTCAAAATGACACAAAAAGAAGAGCTGACGCAGTGACGCTAATTACGTCTTAGTGTAATGAGGGAGATCAGCTCATTGACTGCAGCGGCTTCTCCACAATTGTTTACACTTTCATTAAGAGCAATAGATTCACCCAGACATTCATCTCTGACAGTTTATGGCACAGAAAGAGAGAAAGGACCCCCACAACCTCCAAGTTATGGTGTCTCATAAAGCCACCGGTAACCAAGAGCGTCTTGCAAAAACATTTCTCTTTGTACACCCCAGCATCCTACCCACAGGACCCATTTGTTTATCATATCTTTGCTCTTCCTCACTGTTGACTTGAGAGTAAGCTATGCAGTTGTCAGTTCGACCTACAGTAGAATGGAAATTCAGACTTCGCAAAGCCATCCTGGGGATCTGCCAGAGACCCTGTTGTACACCCAAACTGCAGAATAAACATCATTAAGACAGCTGCCTGGTTACAGCAGCTGATTTTATGAAGAAATCAAAGTAATTTTTTGCATCTGCAATTCCAAAGCTTTCAAATGGCTGTTTCACCCAGATGAGGGAAGCAACAAGGGAGCAATCATGAAGTCCTTTCCTCTCCCTAGGATAGCTAAGAATCTGCATTGCCACTAAACTGGTCCAAAGCATCCCCCACAAATTCTGTCTGAAGATATCACCAATTATGATTGATTTTGGTTTTACTCTCCTTTCTCACTGGTTTTGTAACGACTTATCTAGTAACGAGGAAAAAATATTTCAAAGTGCTCTAATGGCCAAAGAGTTGCCTCTCAATCAGAGAATATCCTCTGAACACGGAGGAGGAGATGAGTAATTCAAAGAGCAGTTACTACCCACAAGCTTGGGAGAGCTCTGTGAAAACACCTGAGCACAGCAGAGCTGCGAACTTTGCCAGACAAGAAGAGTATTTTCTTGCTATTACAGTTTCTCTAGGCTACTTGACTATATCCATCCTAGGGCGAGAGCCAGGTTTTCAGGGAATTACCAACTGAATCTGGGAAGTAGAGGAAAAGCTGCAGTACTTGCCTCAAGAGGTTTTCTGCTCCACAAGTATGAAAACCGGTGAAAGTTGCATTCCAGTGTTGCCACTGTGTTTTGAAATGCTTAGGAAGAAAAAGTAGTTTCCCCTACCCCTTTCCCAGATGGCTGGTTTGGAAGTCATTCTGCTTTTTACCACGTGCAGAGCCACATCTTGCGTATTTTTGTTGTGTTGAAATTTGTAACAACAAGACTGGGTGCTACTAATCGCACATCCTAATGACCTTAACCTGCCTAACCTAGCGTAATGAGCAGCTCATCTCTGCAAAACAGACCTTGAAGCCTTTGTAGACTGGTCTGTGAAAGTATTCAGGCTGGCTTTGTGTCTGATACTCTTTTTCTCTGTCTCATGCTTGTGCAGAGTTTTACAAACCTTAAAATATAAGAGAGCTGGCTTGGAAATATTAACAGACACAAAATGACAGTATCAGCATGACTGGGTCTCTGCTTTGCATGCTCAGAAGGTTTTTTCAGGCTATGCAGTTTTATGTCTACCATGTGTGGACACAGGAAAACTGGCAGGCACACAGTGAAGTCCCTGTTGTCCAACCATACGCCCTGATGCTCCTTCACACACCCAGGACTCTTTGTTAACAAGTGTTCTTGTGACAGATATATATTAGTTTTTGTCAAAAACTGATGTGCACAGATGAAATAGATATAAGGGGAAACCCAAAAGAATTCATCCTCCAAAATCCCAAGTTAACGGGATTTGCTCAGAGTCCACTCCAATCCTTCAATTTACCAGCAAGAATAAGAAAAAAATATTACATTCTGCACTCCTCATTTCCTACCTTGCAAACATGCGAAGATCTTCTGGATTCTGGGCAGCAGGGACATTAAGGATAGCTTCCCGCTCATGTTCCAGCAAGCTTGCTAGGAGGTTCTCTGTCATCCTTTTATTTAGGGGTGAGTCCCCACCAGGTATCAACTCAGCACTTGAATTATCCATGCTAGGGCTTGTCAGAGTCATGTCATCACTACTAGCTATCAGGGGAAGAGAGAAAGGGACACAGAATTTTTATATTCCTCAGCATAATGATGCAAAGATTATCAATTCAGGCTGTTTCTATGCAGACTTTCCAAACAATCCCTTCAGGTTTGTACAGCAAAGAAAGTGGCTCTCAAACACTACACGTATCTGCAATTAGTCATATGACAACACGGCGATTTTCTCAATGGGAAAGCCAAATGTTTCAACAAAGTCATCAATTTATGTGGAAAACTGTACTTCTGGAGACCATAAACAGTCCATAAAAAACATCTCAAAAGAAAATTCCCAGCCAGCTCTGCTGGAATACCGTGAAGTGGTAACATGAAAAGCCTAACAGCACAGAAGGTGGGAGCAAGCAGAAAAAAAGGCCAAGAAGCAATATCCTCTTGTGAGTGAGCCAGAATAAGCAGATCGCAGACTTATCTGACTCACGTTCCAAGATTTCTGCCCTAATTCACGTCTCCTGTAAAGCTGAAAGTTGTACAGCCTCTCCCAATATTCAACCTCAGAGGCGTTCTGAGAATGCTGCTTGTAACAGCACAGGCAGGAAAGTTTGGGGATTTCAGCACTGTATCTGATTTATACTCTTGGAAAAATGCTTTCCTGGAATCCCCCTGAAGAATGGCACTTAAGAGATTAAAGAAATCAGGAGGCATGAACAGAAATCAACCATTTTTGAGAAATGACAGCTAGCTCTGCATCTCCTTAGGTGGCTCTACAGCCCACAGAAACCAATGCACTACTTGTTTTTAAAAACAAGAATTTAAGGCCTAATAGACCTTAAGACTTTCACCAATGCCCAGCTCTAAATTTAAGAAGGGCTGGACGTAACTAGCAAGCACTCCAGCAAAGATGAGTTGTCTTGTTACCAAGGCCTGATTAGCCTAGGCATTACTAAGGGAAGCTCTAGAAGTGGGCTGTAGTCTGAACAGCAGAGAGAAGTGTGCTCGTACTTGGAGAGCCAAAGCTGAGAGCATTGGGGGTGCTTAAACTTCGGCCTCCAACTCTGGCAGTAAAGGGCATGTCTTCATCTTGGGCTCGGAAATCCTCCTCATTTGGTGGCACCATCAGACAGACATAAGTGTGAAGCTGAATAAGGAGCCGGTGTTGGAGCATCCATATCACCATTTGAATGAGCTGAGTCTGCAAAGTGAGAAATGAGGTATTAAACACCCGTGAAATAAAATGGAGGAGGAAAACAAGGCACAAAGGTTGGGCTTGTGACTAAGAAGTCACAAGGAGAGATGCTTTCCGCCCCACACAACAGTTTTATCTCTTCTCCAATCATAAAAAGGTGACGAGGCACACATGTTCATTACACCCAAAGCCTTTGTGGATGCTTAGGCTCTAATCAAACCTGTAACGATCAACATGTCTTTATGCAGCCGACCAGCACAGCCAGTGTCCTCAAACGAACCAGCCCATAGCCCCAGCACCTGCTGTGTTCTAGCAGAGCAGCTGAATGCCCTTACCAATGCTTTAGCCATACAAACGTAGCCAAACAACCCCCCCGGGGATCTGTTGGGTCCTTTTTTTAACAACATGAGTTTAGTAGGTGTTAAAAAAACGGGATAGTCTTCCTTCTGAGAGACCAGACACGGGAAATGAGTCAACCAGATGCAGGCCCTGATGCTCATGGCCCAACATTGTGAGCCCCGAGATCGGTTTGCCAGTTCCTAACAAGGCCCACTAAAATCACTAATCACCGAAGGCTTAATCCCAGAGTAGTCAGATTAAAGTGCAGGTTCCCCTAGAAAGCCAAGGAGAGGGCCGGGTGAGGGGGCAGAGGTGAAGCAACCAAGACAGGTGCCCAGAAGTAGGAGCCATTTGCTGTCAGATGGGAAACTGCTACAAAACCATGGGTGAGACTCCGGAGATCAGAGCTCTGCCAGGACTCAGCGATGCAGAAACAGCGCTAACAGGAGCGGAAACCTTGGCAAGAGACAGCAGCCTGCTGCTCCAAGGAGTCCCCTCTCAATGCAAAGGGTTAATATCCCCCATTTCCTCGCCATCCCTCTGCAATAACAGGACAGGCCAAGCTTACAAAACCACCTAGGTTTCTAGGGTGCAGACAGGCAAGAGTTTCAAAAGCACCGAGGGATGATGCTCGTATTAAACAACCACGCACAACACCTTTGTGTTACAGCAGCTGAAGACCTGCACGATGCCCCCAGAGTGATGCTGAAAGCAGTGGGCAGAGTGAGGGACAGGTGGTTGTAGGTTCTTGGCACAGCCTATTTTCAGGAGTTTTGGAGGAGCATTCAAAATGCATCATCAAGTCTGAATTTCTGCACAAAAAGCCTTTTCATATCACTGCAGGCAACCCTCCCCATAGCTAACGGCTCTGAAAACACCGATTCACTGACAAAAGCTGTTTGGGGATTTCATAGCAACCAACAGTGTTTTGGTGAGAGAAACACACGCAGAATGAGCTCAGACTCCGAGAAGGAAGCTAGCTCTGCTGCATTAATCATCAGGATAACAGGCCAAATCTCAATAAAAGCCCCAAACCGAAGTTCATCAGCCCACATAATTTTCCTTTTTCCATAAATCTTATAATTCTCAGTTCCTCCTCTGCTGTCAAATCACAAAAGAAACATCATCTGTTTGCAGACAGACCCACACCCTGTCTTTTCAGGAATTACCACTTTTGGGAGCTGAATGGATTTTAATCTTAAAACATATTATCTGGGATCACCTTCAAACATATCTTTTGTGGAAAAGCCATAATTCATTTTACATGTTTAATAGAAAATCTACAGAAGAGGAAGGTTGGCTAAAGATACCAAACTCCTAGTGTTTTGCTAACATCAGAAAGCAGCCTGGAAGAGAGAGCAGGCTGACTCCAGTGATTATGTTGCTAAAAACCTCCCTTCCAGATGCAGGCCTGGATGGAAAGACGTCTCGTATATTTTACTTACATTTCCAACCTGTTGGCACACAGCAATGTCTGATTAGCCAGTTTCACATCAAATGAAAGAGGTCTGCACATTTCACAGCACAAAATAACCCTCAAGAGTCCGAGGCAATTCAAGGAGACGGTAAGACAGGCTCTACCAGACCTGCAGAATCTGCTGGGTAGGGCCTGACCTAGACCTAGACTGGTCACTTCGGAGGTTTCATGAATTATAAAAAATAGCCAGTTGCTTTTGTTACAGCTCGTGTGCGTGGAAAGTCTCCTCCAACACTCTAATTCTGCATACACACCTTCATCTCAATGCTCTTGTGCAAGTATCTAGAAAGCCACCCTTGAGACAGCAGCTATGGCTCAGCGGAACAAGAAGCCAGGCAAAAGCGGTGTTAGAGCTTTTCAACTGTAACATCGTACGACGACTGCCAAACGCCCTTGTGCCATAAGTGGGAGAGCTGGAGACTGGCTGTGACTAACTTGAAAACTAGAGAAAACTGTTCTTCCTTATTGAAGTGAGCCTGAACAGTCATCCCTAGGTAAGAGAGAATGACAATCATTGACAGTTAGCTAGACTTCAGCAGGAATTTGGTACCTCTTAAAATCTAGTCCTAGAAAAGAGCCCAAGCGATGCAGTGTCCTGCACCATGCCCAAAGCGGTGCGCTTTGTGCCTCACACCACCATGTGTCCTGCCCACACAGAAATACCTTTTCCAGGTTTAAACCTATTTCTTATCAAAAGCAGCAAATGTTTTCACAGGTAAGGTCTAGCAGAAGCTTTGCTAATATGTTCTGCTGCTTGACTCCGGACACAAACACTGAATTTATGTCCATTCTCCATCT
>VZTV01069954.1:8793-21552 GCA_013400875.1 Anhinga rufa | reverse complement strand
CTACATGGGTTTCTTGGCAAGACTGCGAGTAAACTTGGTGGGGGCAGGGGGTTTAAGATTACAGTTTTTCAGTAGTCATGACTTGCAGCAGGTACAGACTGCTGACTGGTTTTACAGAACTAATTCTCCTCTAGATTAAACATTTTAAACAAGATGCAAACTAAAATTTTAATTACTGGCTTAACACTAAAATGAAATTCTGGTTTTGTTTAAAATCTATTATCTATATGAAGAGTTCTGTAGTACAGATGTTATTTATATGGTACATACTTGGCATTAGATGACAAAGGGAGAAGTTTTGGTTTCATTTATTCGAAGACTTTTCTGTAGTCTGCAACTTCTAACTTGATTTTAATCGAAAACAACTGATAACTGCATTATTCAAAGCCCAGTTTCTAAAATTATAAAAATATGGACTAATGTATTTTCTGGTTTTAAGCTAATGTTAACTTTCCCTCCAGGACACTAAGATTTCCAATACAGTATTTTCTACCTTTTTTGATTTGTGGACATCTCTGGATTACTTTTTTTTTCCAGTTGTATTGAGACCCCTTTGAAATCTATGTACTTAAGTTACTGCATAGCATGTGTAAACTTGCTGTTCTTAGACACCATGAGGGCTCACAAATCAGAGGCTGAAAACCAGTCCATAACTTATTTTGTCTTGCAAAACTGTATGTGATGTCACATAATGTAAAGGGCTCATCAGAGGGACATAAAATTCATGATGTGTATTATCTAATATATTTTTGGAAGGGGGTTTATTTCACTTTTTTAATAGTCATTAATTTCCATATCTCCCAAATGTTGAAATAAATTCATACTAACCGAAGTGTTAACTTGTCTGATGGAAATAAAAACCACTACTGTTTTGACTGTTTTAATGTATCTCTGGAATTCATTTCTTGCAATCCATTATGTGGAATACATAACACTGTTTTGTGACACACGTGACTAGTTATTTCCATGATAATTCTTTGGTTATTGA
Source organism: Anhinga rufa (assembly GCA_013400875.1). Classification (NCBI taxonomy): domain Eukaryota; kingdom Metazoa; phylum Chordata; class Aves; order Suliformes; family Anhingidae; genus Anhinga; species Anhinga rufa. The sequence continues at coordinate 20,564 of VZTV01069954.1, read as the reverse complement.
TGGCTTTTTTTTACCCTTTGTTATATTGCTTTGGTCTTTGGAGCTTTTTGCCTGCTTGAAGTTGACTTTTTCATAGAATGTAAATGACAACATGAGACAATTAGCATGGGGTAGTTGATATTTCATGTAATATTGAGCTTGAGATAAGTGGGGATAGTTCTGCTCGATGCCTCTAATTTTTCATGAACAAAACGAAACTTTTGTTAAGCTTGTTTGCTAAGTTTTGGTTGCAGCTAAAGATTGGTTTGTATGTTGGTTGTTTTTTAAGGAAGACTTCAGAACGTTGAGAGGTAACTGCACTTCTTGTGATAAACCGTAGAGGGAAGCATAACATCAACAATACAAATGTGCTTTGCTAAAGTGGTGGAGCTCAGGGCAATTTGTGCGGTTGGTTTGTTTGTTTCAGAGAAAGATTCCATCTTTTTCTCTCTGGTCAGCTTTTGAAGGGAATTTGATATGAGAATATCTATCACTTGAGTGTTCTTGCATTCTTAGGGTTTATAGTTAATGTGAAGGAAGAATATAATAAGTAAACAATAGCATTTCTTTTAATATTAAAATCCTCTAGTCCTCAAAAAAAAAAAAAATTGAAACCCTAGCAAGTAGTTCAGGAAAATATATATGGACTATCCAAGATGCACAAATTGAAGCTGTGTGGTTGAAGAAGGGAAGCACAATTCTGGTGTAACATTAGCTGTCAGATTCCAGGGACTGTCAGGTAAGTTGATCATAGCAGTTTTAAGAGAAGCACAAAATAAAACTTCAATTTCAAAATGCTGCTTTGAAATACAAGATGTTTAATAGGTAAGTTGCTGTAATTAAAAGACTGGAAAAAATATTCTGGAGCGTATACTATGCAAATGGATACATTTAATTGGGAGAAATATTAGCAAACTAAATTAACAGCATGGAGAGTTACGAGAAGTCACTGAGTAGGAGAAATTAAAGGAGGCTGGTGTAAGAGGAAAATGACATTGTAAGTTAAATTCTTTCTTTTGTGAGGGTGGAAAAACCTACTGCAAAAGTCTCTGTTACCTTGGAATCTACAGGTGACCTTTTTTTCTCCTTCCCCACCAGCACCATCATATAAATCTACTAGTACCGTAATTTGCTTCTTCACCTTTAGGCTTTGCCTGCCTTTGCTAATCCCAACTTCTGTTTTCCTCCCACGTACCTCCTCCATGATTAAGGTACTGGACAAATGGCAGCGTGATTGACTTCTAGCACCGTTCTGTTATTTATACCATGGGGAGCACTTTGAGGCTGTTCTGAGAGCATCACTGTTGCCTTGATTTTTTTTCTGGTTATGTTTTATACCCAGTTGCTGTCTATGGTCATCTGATGGGAGGGTTCTTTGTCCCACTTCCTCCTCCAAAGGTTATCTACAGAGTCTGAAAGCAGTTCAAGAGTCTTACTTGACTACATAGATCAACCTTTGCCATATGTAACTGGTACAAACTGGAAGTTTGAGCAAGCAAAGCTCTGTTGCACTGCTATGAAAGAGTTGTGTTGAGACCATAAAAATACCCAGATCCTTGGATCTTTTTGTATTGGGAATGGTGAGAGTGACAGAGAAGGCTTCTCTGAGGAAGATGAGTGAGTCTGCAGATTTAGTATGTATTCAAAGTATTTGTTTTCGTATAAATGGATGAGATCTCTTAACAAGCTAGGCTGTGTTAATGTAGCTTCTCTTTCTGAAACATGTTAAGGTAAGTTGGAGCAGAATGAGTGGGATTCCTTGCTTTCAGTTGTGATGGCTTGTCCCAAGTTCTGTTTATTTTGGATTCAAACATTTGTTCTTGTTGAAACACATGCTACTCTCTTCATTCTCTACCCCCCTGCTGAGAAACCCTGATTTTCCATGATTTTGACAAAAAGTCTTAATTACGTCCCATAGGAAGAAGGGTCTATGTTTTAAAGTAAAGTTTTTGGACTAAATTACTGGGGAAAAGTTGATAATGCTGGCTGAAAAGTGAAATGACTAAGATATGGTATTTGCTTGATCAGGCTTGATAGAGAAGACTAGTATGGGGTGTGGGGGGCAGTACAAGAATCTGACTTCTGGGACAATCCGGGTGTTTGTGGTGCATTCCAACCTCAGCAAAGCTGTCCTGGTGTTTCACTGTTACCAGCGCTTATGTTCCCGTTAGACTATCACAAGATACTTGCAAGTGATTTTTGGCAGGACACAGCAGAATTTTAGAAATGGGAAAACCATATGGGGTTGAACTGATGACAAAATAAACATACATGATTGTTTCCAGTCAGATGAGTTCTTCTATTGGGATCTGTTTTTAAAGTACAAGGTGTCTTTTTCATTTAGGATTAAATGAAATACAGGCTATGAAAAAGACCACAGTCTGTTTTGTGTATTGTTACTTTACAGTACCTGGCTGGTAGAGGACATCTGATCTCTAGGACATCCTGGAAAATAAATGCTTGTTTAAACCTAAAAACTGAATATGGTTTATGATTCTTTTAAGTATTGCTGGTGCTGATTGGAACTTATTAGTTGCATGATTATTAGTGGTTTAGGAGAGAAAGAGAGATGCGGGGACTGCAATAAGAGTCTGTTCTTCAAACCTCCTCTACTACCTTCCCCCCAAAAAATCTCTATAAGAAGAAGCCAAATAAAAATTGTGGTTCTAATTGTATAAGTTAGGAGAACCTGTCGACTGCTTGGGAATCGAGATTCACCTCAAGCACAGGAGGTACTGGCACTTGGAGAGATGGGAAAGAAACGAGTAAAGAAAAGCTGAGACTCACAAGAGGGGAAGCTTCTGAGTCTGGGAAAAGGACACAGCAGCTTAGCGGCTGTCAGAAAGAGGCTCAGAAACCTTTAGAGGTTTCTTGAGTGCCATGGACAAGGTGGGAAGGGACCTGCAGGGTAAGCAACAAGCCAGCTCTGTTAGTGCAGCTGGTGTGAGATGTGTGGCAGAGATTGGTCTGTATGACAGAATGACAGGCAGGGTGTTTTCCTAATTTGGAGGTGAAAGAAGGGTGCAGCTGGGTGGTTGTGAGCTAAAGCAGTTAATGGTTCTTACTTGGGTAATAACTTCTGTGTAAAGTACCTAGTGACCTGTGCTGAAGGGTTAGGTCTCTAGATGCAGATGTGCTTTCTAGTGCGGTCAACAGCCTGGTCTCAAACATTGCTTGTGTCAGTACGTGAGAGACACAGTAGGGGATATACTGGCGTCTGAATGTTTTTGGTTTGTTTTTGGTTTGTTTTTTTATATCAAAACCAGTTTTGTTGTATTGGCAGAAACAGAGCTCTTTTCTGCTGGCCTTCAGCAATTTGCTCTGTTGTGCGCAGCTGTGCAAAGCAGCTGGTTGCAGCAAGGGGTCAGCAGCTCCCTGCAGCTTCCCCCAAGCTGCTTACAAGGGTGGTGCTGCCAGTGGAGACCCCAGAGCAGAGCGCTTTGGTCCTGCCTATTTTATTTCTAAACACTGTGGATGAACTACAAAGCCCCAGGTTAAAGGTTTGATGTGTGGTAATGAAGGATGGCAAACAGCCTGAAATGGCATCGTGTTGTACTGCTGTACAACGGGATGCAAGTGTGCAAATGTGTGAGCAAATGTGTCATTCCCTGTTCTTAAGTGGTTTTGCTTATTTTGTTGTGATGATAAGGTCACTTCCAGCTTCACAACTGTCTTTCCAAGCTGACCACTGTTTTCAGCTTTTTGGATGGATGACCCATCCGCCTCTCTGCAAACTTAAAAGTTTGAGCGAATCTGAACGTTTTGTCTAGTACAAAGCGGAAGTTAGCCTTTAACAAATGCTATGATGTTCCAAAGCATCGTTGGCAATGTGTGTACAGAACTGAACTTACCCCTGGTACTGAGATCTCCATTTATGCCCATCCATGAGGATGTGGCCTCAGTAACCCTGTTCGCCACTTTTTCACATAATATTTTAGAATTATTTCTTTTCCCAAGTGGCATACTTTTTGGTTTAAATTCTTTTGTGAGAGGAACTTACACTTGTGAGAAAATATGTACTCTCTGCTGCCTTGAAAGCATTGAAAAATGCTTAGAGTAAGACAGAGCCTCATCAAGAACAGCTACTGGTTTGACAATATAGAAGATGGTTGCAACAGAGATGTCAGTGCTTCAAGATGGTGTGGCCACTGGTATGTTGTGACTTGGTTGGGTTTTTTGTTGTTGGGGGTTTTGTTTTGCATTCATATGTGTTAGCCAATTGCACAAAAATAAAATGCTGGTCTCTGCTTGTAGGAGTTTCCAATGCAAATGCTAGACTGGGTGGAAGTGGGAATATCCATGTGCCAGTAAGGATCAGGAAATTAATGCCTTAAGCCTATTTTCCTACAACCTTTTATAACAGTTGCATCAGTGGGGAGACTGCAATCAAAGTATTCTTGTGTAAATCGGTAAATCATTACCAACTGGCAGACGTAACACTGTGTTGAGAGAATAGTATTTTTATCTACTCTGCTGAATCTGCCCCCTCTGTCCTCCCACTGGAGTTATCCCATCGATACCTGATTATCGGCACACCCTTAGCCCCATGTGCAACCGAGGCAGCACAGTAAATGTGGTCTGTGAACATCTGTTCTGTAAAATGCAGTAGTATAAAGTGGGCAAGGCAACGGAAGCTATGAGAAACTTCTCCTCTGAGCAGGTTGCATAGGCTTCACCTGGAGATTGAAATAAAAAATTGTTACTAGAATTGATTTGAACAGTGAGAACACTGTCTTGTATTTGAAAGTTACTTTTACTCTTTTTATATTTTTTTAATTAACTGAAATAATGCATATTCATTTAAAAAAACTATGAATTTTCCAATGAATTCTCCATTTTCAAAGCTGGCTGGCTAAACGAATCACAAAATTCTGAACGTACATAAAAGGAGTTTTAGTTCCTTTTAGCAGAGTTGTTCTGTTTTGTTGAGCAACCTCACCCCAGTGTTATTTGAATAAGTAAACAAATACATGCTGTTCTTATGTCCTAAGCATGGAGCATGCTGTTACCCAGCTAGCATTCAGCATATTGCACTTGGCTACAAAAGGCTGTGCACAAAAAATCCAGAAATGTTTACAGGATAAGCCAAAACCACTCCCAAATTTCCCAGTGTTCTGGTAATTTCTTTTTTAGATTAGGAAGTCAGTTATCTCTTCTCTTCAAATATAGGTTTGAAGTCTTCTCTCCAGCAGGTCTGTCTGTGCAGGGTGGCAACTCCCTACGCATCACTGGTCTGTGGCCTCTTTGAAAGGGGAAGAGCGGTGCAAGGGAAACCAAAGCTGCTTTCTGAACATGGCTACAGACTGACCCATAACCCATGCCACACTACAGCTGCTCATTTACAGGTAGGACAGAAAATACTCAAGAACTGAACTTTCATAAGAGTTGTCTTTTCCTTGCACCCCTTGCTCTCATCACACGAGAAATTGCATCAAAAAACATAAAGCAGAAGAGAGGCATCAACCCCTGAAAATGAATTCACCTCTTATTCATGGGAAGAATCATCAAGGTCAGCTTAGCTTCTCTCAAGAAGACTTCTTTTTTCAATTTCTGATATTTTTCTCCACTACTGGAAGTTTAATTATTTTTTTTATTTTTTTAACCTGCCATACAACCTACATACAACCTGTTCTGGCTCTCTTACATGGAAGGGATACAAAGCTGCCTTTGTCAGATTGCCATGAACATCTGCTTCACAACATTATGGGATTTATTTTTTTTAAGTTTTGTTTGATACACATTACTACAAAGTTCTCAGATACCAGCCCTGGAATTCTAAGTGCTTTTATCAGCATAGGAGCAAAAGATCTGTTACTAATACCTTCTGTGGAGCCCATGACGACTGGTATGAAGACCCTATAGAAGTCTTTCCTATGTATGGAGGTTGTTAGGCTTGGCAAGTGAAATCTCTTTATTCACAAGAATAAGAGAAGAACTGCCTTTTCCTTTTCTAACCTATTTGCCTTGCAGACCTGTTAGAGGAAAGACAATAATTTAGAGTCAGTTCCCTTTTAGTCCCTGACCTTTCCACCTACCCTGCTGTGGTAGGAAGGTGATGGTATTTGACCGGTAACTCAGAGAGGGGAACTTCTGGCCACAAAAAAAAAAAAAAACCCAACACTGAACAACAAAAAAAAGCCCACAACCCACCAAAAAAACCCCACAAACAAAAACAAAAAACCAAAACACCCAAACCCCAAACAAACAAAAACAACCCACCCAAGGCTGAATAAACAAACATCAGAGAACTGCCTTGAAAAACTAACAAGCAAAACACATTAATTAGTAATATGTTACTCAGGCTTGAATCAGAAATCTACCAATGAAGAAAATGGTTTCTGTCACCAGTCACCCAGTCATAAATGAGCAGCATCTTCTAGAAATTAATGGTAGATATTACTGTTCCATGTCTCTTTACTGCTTTAAATTTCATATCTTAAGCAGGTAAGATTAGGCTTCAAGCCTTTATGCAGACATGTATTCATTACCCAAGAGCAGTGAAGGATGCCTTTACCCAGGCCTACCTGAAAGCACTCTTGTGTGCATGCATGCACGTGCAGAGATTGCAGTCCCTTATGCTTTGCAGGTCCGCTGCCGAGTCCCCAGACCTTGTACAGCAGCTGGGTGGTTTTACAACAGGAAAACCTGGCAAGAAGGTGGGTGGGTTGGTTTGTGCTTGTCCTTGAAGGGATGATGCCTCAAACCTCCTACCGAAAGGTACCTGTGGCACAAAGAAGGGTCAGGCACTGGTGCCGTTTTTCCCACCGGGTGGCAAGGCTGGCCCGATTTCAGCCCCTGCCCCTTATGAGGCTGGTGCGGTACCTGTGCGGGCGAGCACGGCTACAAGCCAGCCTGCACCTGCGGCCCTCTGCTGGCCTCTGGGCGCCCCGCGGCTCCCCGGGGAAGCCTCTCCCTCGTGTACTTCTCATTTCAAGGGGCTGCTGAATTTCCATGCTAAAAATATCCCCCATAGAACCCAGGAGGCACCTTGCTTAGCCCCTGCTGTGTGGCCAGAGGGATCCGAACCACCTCAGTGGCAGAACGGCGGCAGTTTGTCCAGCTTTGCAGCCATGAGGCCAATACCGAAATGCAAGGCCGCGGAGAGTCAATGATGTAATATTTACTAAAATACCTGCTATGCAGAGCAGATAGTTTTTGATGTACTTTTAGCTGGCTCTGGTTTAGGTCTCTGTCCACACATGCTTAATTCAGGGTGGAAAAAAAAAAAAAGGAAACAAATGGGGGGAACCACCTTGCACATGCACGGACTAGAGAGAGGAAAAAAGGAAAAAAAAGGAAAAAAAAAAAACCCAAACAATGAGAATTGGCTCCAAGGTTATGTGTTGCATAAGTGCCCCTGGAACTAATCTGGTACATCTCCAAATATAACAGAAATCTTTGATGCTTGTAACTTTCTTTCTGGGTGGAATGACAATAGTTTCTGTGTTTGTTAACTCTGTAAATGTTTGCTGTAGATATTATCAGTGGGCATATTTTATTTAAAGGAGTATATTAAAGTTTAAAGCAAACAAACTCTTCACCCAGCAGGTGAACACAACAAATACAACAATTAGGCAGTAAAAACTGAATTGAAAGTAGTTCTCGCTGTTAAGCTGTGCATTTTACAGTTGAGCTGGAGGGGAAAAAATGTCCAGAGGCACAACATACCCTGGGAGGGGTGAGGAGCTCTCCCTGAAAGCCCCAGCAGTCGGTGAGCGCCAGTTTTGTCTGAGGTACAGCCAATCCTTGCCAAGTGACTGGTTTTCTGTGGTGTGGAGAATTGGTGGTGGCTCACCATCTTCTTTTACTTGGTATCATGTACTGATTTGGGAAATGGGATAAAGACTGCCCTCAGGCTTTGGACGCAGTTCAGCCTTCTTTAGCTTGTGCTTTTCCCCAAGAGTTGGTGCAGGCGAGGGTGAGGCGATGATGAGCAGGGTAAGCTGCTAACACTAGCTCTAAAGAAGAGCGCAGCAAGCCATGCTCATCATGCAGCAGGGAGAGCAAAAGCATAATGCCATGAGAAGTTGTAGAGCCATGGAAATGGTTAGCTCTCCTCAGACTAGAGCAACGTATTTGGTGTCAGATTCCTGTATGGATGGAAACAGCCCAAGCCTCTGGTCCACAGTCAGGTGGATGTGGAAGAGTGACTGCAATGGCTGTGCGAAGGCTTGCTTTGCTTCCAAGTGCAGCTAATTCAAATTTATTATTCCCATGCTGTGAAAAATTCCAACACGTAATTAAGTTTTTCTTCCAATGTGAAGAGAAATTTAGACATTCTGAAATTTCCTTTTTCCGCAAAAAAAGCCCACTAGCAGGAAGCCTAGCAGGCTGCCAAAAGAAAGTCATTTGACAGACGATTTTTTTCTAAAGCTCCTGCCTTTATATAGCCCCAGGACCACATTTCCATAGAACATTTGGTAAATCTGTGTTTTCTAGTGAAAAATTGTTGCACTGGAAAGTTCTGACTAACTGGAGTACTGATCTTTGTAAAATACATACATCAAAATGTGTCCAAAAAGCTTACTGCATGTGCTCGGACCAAGGGTTTCAATGACAGAGCAGGACTACCCCAAATAAACAGCGGCAAGGCAAGAGGTTTGAAATGTGGGAGCTTGTAATGACTAAAAGGAGATGAATCATCCTCTTGTTCTACTAATATTAAGCATTGATCTGCCCATACTTAGTTTATATCAAGACAGAGAGGATATTTCTGCCAAAATTTCCCAAGATCCTGGAAGATGATACACTTGATTAGGCAGAATAGGTTGCAAGATGTACCTGCATCTAGTTCTGTGTGTCATTAGAAACAAGGCTGGTTTTAAATGCATCTTTTGGTCTGATGCCGTATGATGGTCTTATGTTCCCGGAATTGCTAATGTCCATGTAAAAAGTGAGGAGGCCACAGAATAACAATTACACACCCTCTTTTTTTTCTAACCTAGGTTCCATATATGACACTACACAGCCACGTATTTTGAGGAATTCATCAGAGTCTTTTGATCTTCTGCTGAAGCCCTGTGTTTCAGTAAGCAACAGAGCTTGCCTTCGCCTGCAGAAAGGAGCCTCCGCTCCCGAGTGGTGAGTGAGTACTTCATCTTCTCGCCTTGGAGTCGGCAAGATTAGGACTGCAGCTACCGAAGGGGAACTGAGGGAACCACAGAGACTACAGTTTCTCCAGGCTGCGATGGCTTTAGCTTAATTTCCAGAGCTGTTGGGGAAGCTGTATCCCCTTGACTATAGGATGCCAAAGGTTGTAGATCCAAATGTTAGTGATCAAATCTGGAAATGTTACTCTTTGCATGCTGTTATCCTATATCCTGTACTGTTGGCTGGCTGTATCAGGGAGGTGGAAGAAGAAGGCAGAGGAAGGAGGGTAGTGAGGTTTTTAGTTTACCACAGATAATTGTATATAAAGGTTCAGTCAAAGAACATACTTTAAGAACATATATGCACAGGAAGGCCATTCATCAACTGTACCATGGCACCTAGCCATCCTCCAAACCATCAAAGCATTTATCTTACCCATTAAATTCCATAGTGTTATAGTTTTTTATTATTTTTGTGGTTTGGAAAGTGTAAAAGAGCGTAAAGGTGTTATTCTTGTTTGCATAGGGACCAAACCAAAACAACCCCCTTCCCGGGTACGTTGTCTTTGCCTGGTCAGGCCCTCCAGGTGAGGGAATGTACTCCTTTGCTATCGTGATTACAGCAGTTCCAGAGGAGCAACATGCATAGTCCTGCAACCCTGGAGGGATTAAGGTTATTACAGGTGAGTTATATTGTGTTGCTTGTCAAACTCCTAGGTGGAGCAGTGCAATGGATCATTTATCTGATGTCAGCAGTTGAAACTTGCTTGAGAAAAATCTGTTCTTGCAGAGGCAAGAGGAAGCCCATCACTAATGTGTACGTAAACCGAAACCTTGTATTTCTATTATTGGTAGACCGTTGCTCCGAAGAGCCAAATGAAGTCATGCATGTTGTTTTGGTGAAATCTAGTTTGTGATATGTCAGTGCTGAAAATTAATTTATATAAAATTTAAATAGCACAAAAAATTGTGGTTTTAAAGTTGTTGCAGTGCCAATGGCCAGGTCAGCAGGGTATGAGCAGTGTTATAGCCTCTCTGTGCACTCCGGGTGTGTACAGTATGCGATGTGGTTCTGCGGTGCTCTGACCATACCCTTTCCACACCACAGAGAGGAAAGCATTACCTGTTGTTGACCCAGATGTCAAACGTCAGCAGCCAGCTTAGATAACTGCTGCCGTTCCCATTGCTGATGGGGAGTTGTCATAGAGATGCTGTCACCCAGACTTGCAGAGGAAGTTTGCTGCGATGCTGAGATCCCCAGTCTCTTGAGTGGTAGCTTAATGCACAGGCTATCTCGTTCAGAGCTGTCTATTATCTGGCAGTGTTACGCAGTACAAATAAAGCCTCTTGCAATTACGTTAGCAGTGCATTTTTGGCAAGGAAAATCTTTCAACATAAGCACAGTTTAATCCAGGTAAGGTTAAAAATCTTTCCAAATGTTACAGAACTGTAAAAAAGAGGAAAAAATCAAAATCTCACCAAGAAAGTAAGAGCTGCACTTTGTTCTTGTTCAAGAACAAGTTTTTATTAACCACACGGTGGGGAAAACCTAGCCCCTTTTCTCTACGGCTGCTGTGAGCCATAGGGAGGGGAGTGCTTGTGCTAGGGAAGCTGTGCCCAGGTGGTGTGGGCTGCCCAGCACACAGCTTCACCCCACTGGGTGCAGAAGGAGGGGAAGCACTTGCAGACTAGTCTCTCCCAGACACCTCATGCCACTGTCTTCTACAGAGTGGCTCTGCCACCTGCAAAGGGGAGCCTTTCCCAATTAATAATCTGTCCTGAAGCTGCTGTGCTTACCCAAATCGTGTGTCCTTCCTTACGTTGAAGGATTTTGAACTTACCCTGGAAGAGCAAGCAGTGCAGCAAACACCTCCCAGCCACCCTCTCCTCTGGCTCTGCCTGTGTGCTCCTGGGGGCTTTGCACTTGCTCTTTATAGCAGTGCTGAAAGGCAGCGAGGTCCTGGGTGAAAGACAAGAACCAGGCAGCCCTCGTCTGGCGACAGTGGTTGGGAAGGGTGAGAAAGGGTCCCATTTTATCTCTGTTCTCATGGAAAGTGTCACAGGATGTTTAATGTCCCTTCTGAGCAAAGACCTGCTGTTTCCAGATTGTGTCTGAAAACCCATGCAGTATTCAGCAGGCCACTTAGTTTATCTTCCTTGGATAAACAGAAGGCTGCTGGAATTTGAAACTTGTTCCAAGAGTCTAGGGTCCAAAGCCTGCTGAAATATGTGTGAGCCCTCCCCCCCGGTCTGGGGTTTGGAACTGAGTGTCAAAATTCAAAGACGAGCAAGCAACGGCAGCACGATTCCTAATGGTGTACAGGGCGCGTGGGGCTGGTGTGTGCGACAGCGGGTGATCGGTACGCACAAGTTCTGGTGGTATTTCCACTCTGAGTGTTGCCTGACTTTGGTGCGGCTTTAAAAATACCTTCTGAAATGCCTGATCCAGAAATGCCAGTACAGGCTCTGCCTTGATGGGGGTGGGCGGTTGGGGGGGGAACCCCCAGCTCTTAATGCGATGGAGGTTCTGTCGGGTCGCCCTTGTCATGGCGGTGACGGTATCGCGCAAGGAGGGGTTCCCGGTCGCTCCGGTGCCAACCCGGCGGGGCCGGGGCCAGGGGAAGGGGAAGGCGAAGGCTCCCCGCGGGGTCCCCTCGCCGGCGGCCGAAGGGCGCCCCGGCCGCCCCCCGCGCTGCGCCCGGC
>VZTV01069952.1:42059-138727 GCA_013400875.1 Anhinga rufa | reverse complement strand
GGCCCCGCCGCGCCGCGGAGCCCGGCCTGCGCGGAGCGGGGCGGAGCGGCGCGGGGGGGCGGCGCGGGTCCGGCAGCTCTGGGCTGACTCGAGTCAAGGACAGCGATGGGGCACTGCAAATAAGAGCGTTCTGCTTTAAAAAGGGGTCAGCCAGCAAGATTTTTCTTCCAGTGTAAACAGGCCCTTTAATTTTTTTTTTTTTTTCCTCTCGCGAGGAAACGGAGGGTAAAAAGGAAACAAAAGCTTTATTTTCTTTTCGCTAATGTGAGAATGAATTATGTACCTCCCTAGAAAAACACCTCCCTGCCCCAACCCGAATCTGAAGACATTTATTTCTGTTCTGCAGCAGCTCTACTAAAGGGGTTTTCTTTTCAGTGCACTAAATGGCAGGTTTAGTATGCACGGCTGGTCCGCGTCTCACAGGACTGCCTCCAGTCTTCTTGGAGCTTCCAGCCTGTGCTGCAACGCAGACTGTACCTTTCCTCAGCTTCTTTACACAACCAGAGCTTTGATTTGACACTAAAATAATCCGGCGCTGCCAGGCTATCTGAAGAGATACATCAAAATGTAAGCAGCGACAGCAGCCACCTATTTGCACTGCATATTTATATCCTGTAAAGGGAAAACTCTGTCGCTTTCTTACAGTCTTCAGAAGAGGATCTGAGGACTTCCTTTTTTTACTGAGAGCAGGCAAATATTTCTGGCTCTAGAGCTGTTTATTATGCAAACTGTTAGATTTTTAAACATAAACATAATGACAAGGCTGTTTCAGGCACCTCTCCTGTTGGAAGCGGAGTTTGCCCCCAGCTCACAAGAACGGGATGAAAGGGGGCTTCGCTCTGAGCCCCTCCTCGCCGCCATCGGGGGGTTGGAGGCTGTGCCTGCCGATGCCTGGGAGCAGTCTGGCACCTCCGGCTTCGGGCATCAGAGATTCCTAAAAGCCCTTTCTTTGAAGCAGCCGTTTCACTTTAAATCTCACATATCTCTGTCTCCCCAAGAAGCCTTGCTCAGGTGGCTGTGCGCTGCCAAAGAGAGGGGCCGGCTGCGCCCCCCCGCGCTGCAGCTGCGGCCAGCCCGATCAGAGGGAAGGATCACTACCTCTTCTGGCAGCTGCCATCTTCACAGGCATTTGCAAGCGCATGTCTGGTTGCAAAACAGAGCCTCCAAGCTGGCACATGAGAGGCTCAGCGCTGCGCGCTGTCTGCAAGGCTCTGCTGACAGCCAGATAGGAGGGCTCTGAATGTAAAGGGAGCTGCCCGCTTTGCTAGCTCAGGTCCTAATAAAGACCCGTGGCAGCGGTGCCAGATCCATTAGTGGCAAGCAAAACCTTGTGCCACCGCTGTGAAATACCACTCGCATCACGAAGGAAACCTCTGTCAGAGACATCCGTATGTAAACCAGGCAGAAGCATCTCCCAAGGATTGCTTCCCATCTGCTACATGTTGTCTCCGCTCTATGTTGTCTCCGCTCTCCCACAGCGTTACGGTGGAGTCTGAGCGGAGCCTGCAAGCAGCCCCTGCCCCGCTGTTAGATCCCGAGAGGCAGGGAGGTAAACAACTTGTTCAAAAGCATATTAAACTGTAACACCTCTGTGGCCACACCTGTTGCAACAAGCTGTATGATAAAAACCCCAGCTGATCCCACGGGACCCCCTCCAAACCTACAGCTTGCACTCCAGGAGTCTGCACCTCCCTCACCCCCTTCCAAGCTTGCATCCTTTGATGCCGGGGAGACTCTACCAAAGGAAGGGAAAGGCCTGTACAGGACACGCTGCTGTGCAACAGCCCTTTCAAGGGCAGGGGCTGGCAGTGAAGTGGTTAACATGCTTGGACCTGCTTCCCTAGCAAGGCTGTGCACACCCCATCAAGATAAATGGGGGAAGTTCACACCTCTGAGTGCTGTTGTCTCCTTCTCTCCAGGCTCCCCCGGACTGCAGTACATCACCATCAGGTTAATGTAGCCTAGGCGATTGCTTGCAAAAAGAAACGGCTGGAAACTACGTGTTTAAATTAAATCATAAGTCGTCCTCGATATAAAACCTGTAGGAAACCCTCCAAATCTTGATCCTGGTGAATTGTGAGATTTGATTTATTTGGTGTACTCAGGGCTTCTTGTTGTGTTCTGGGCACCTTTTTCCTGACCAGCTTTGCAGTCCTGTGTCAGGATGGGATCCTACACCTTGCTCCAGCCTGAGTTCCTGCTCTTGTGCGTGGATGAGCTCTGTAAATGCGGGAAATCCCCTTGCCAGACCAGGCTTGTGGCTGCCCCGTGCCTGCAGGGTAGCTTCGGCCTCCACTTCCACACTGCTTCTCTCTGGATTCTGGAGCAGAGAGTTCAGGAGGGCGACAGCTTCCAGACCTGCCTCCCTCACGCAGCAGTTGGGCCAGTGGCTCTCGGGGCTCTGCAAAGGCTTTGTCAGAGGTGACCCCAAAGGTTGGGCAGCACTCTGTGCAGCAAAAGCAGGACTCCTGCCTTCCCTGGGCATCAGAGCCAGCACAGGCTCCATGGGGTCATGGTGCCCAGGCCAAAACAAGGCTGTGCCATCCAGGCCTACGAAGCTGAAGGTAAATACAAAAGTGAGGCTCTAGGACCAACACAGGACATGAAACCAAACCCTAAACCCTGCATAGCCCTCTTTCCAAGACATTGCCTTGCTTTAAGCCCCATGTAAAGCCATCTACATTGGGTTCCTTCAGTTAATTCTCTTCTATATTCAGCTTTATTATACGATGTATTTCAAGTTTGCAAGGGAAACAGATTTGGTAATTAAATACATCCATATCTTGATATTTTTTATTACAATATCAAAAGTTCCAGTGTTTGACCCTCTTTCAGAGTGCAGGAGGAGGCACACAGCATTGCCAACTCATGCAATTATATTAGCAGCCCCACGTACCCAAGCTCACTTGTTTTGTTTTCCTTGATGTTATTTCGTAAGATCTCTACTTTTCTAGGAGGCAGCAGCAAGTTTCTAGTACTTCTGTTTTAGGAAACAAAATATATGAAAAAAAGGCTTCTGAATATGAAACAAGTGCATTCTGCTAATGAAGAGGTAACAAAAGCCCAGTTACAACACAAATAGTTTAAAAATCTTATTTTTAAAAAAAGCCTGTCATGACTTTTGAGTCTTAGCTCATTTGTAAAAGCTGTAGTCTGGATACTTATATTGCGAGTCTATGATTTTTCACAGCCAGAGAGACCTGCCTGATGTGCAGGATTACACGTCAGTGCAATCCTGTAAACCTGCTGTCACTACAACCAAGCGACACTTGCACAAAATAGGAAGTCACACATATGACTCCCCTCTCATTTTTCATTAGGATAACCTGCTCAAAACACTCATACCTATTATGCGCTGTTGAATGTATTGAAACGAAGTGATCTCAGTGCTTTGAAAGCTCTTTATTTTCCACCTTAATAAACTGCGGCAATTATTCACAGTTTTATATGCAAGATGGGAGCAAATTAAGCAGAACCAGCAGATACCATCAGAAGGGGAAGCTTTCAAAGGTCAGCCTTAATTACCGAGTTTCACCTGGGACAGGAGGAGCTTGCAAAAGTCCTGGGAAGGTATTAGTTAGTAAACAATAGCTGATATCACTTGAACTTTATTATGTACTCATTTTCCATGCTTAAGGGAGCCAGGAGTGGTAGAAAGGTTGGTATAATGGAAAGAAGAATGTTTGTATCATAATCTAAAGAGCATGTAACTGCATTTTTTCATGGAGCCGGCTAACATACACAAACCCATATACATCCGCTGTGATGGTTTGCGCCTGCTGCATGAGCATAGCCTAACGCTGAATGCAGTTGGGCACATATATTCCACTATGCCACATTGCCTCCCTATTCCTAGCAAATAAAAGTGATTCTCCTGCTTCAGAAAGCAACAAGAAACCCGTAAGCAGCACCTGGCTTCAGCCTGTCCTCCTAGTTTTACTGTGTAGAGCAGTGCCTTCTATTTGGAGATTACCCCATCGCCCCGGCTCCCTGCAGCAGAGCGTGGGTGTTTCAGGAGCCCCAGAACACATGAGAAAAGCCACCCTTGCATAATGTGGCAAGTGTAGGAGGCAATAGGATGGCTCTTTTTGAGCGTTAACGTGTTGCAAATATAACTGAGATAAGGAGCCATTTCATTAATCTGTGCCCCTGGCACGAATTTCTCATGAATTTAGGCTAGCTGGTTTCACTTCTTTTTTTTTCCTGCCTTAGCTGATTTCAGTTGCTGTTTCTCACATAGTAGCATAATTCTGTGATGCAGATTCCTGACATTGCAAGGAAAGGGTCCAAACACTTCTGTTCATATCAGAACTGCTATTAAAAAAGACCCAGAGATAAATCTGGTACCCACAGCTAATAAATGTTTCTCCTTCACAGTACAATGAGATAATATTTCCCTCGTCTGTAGGGTTTTCCATCCAAAGGAAAAAAGAATCCCCATTTTGGGAAAGAAACCGCTCACTTGGAGTGCTTCCATTTCTGGAGTTGCGCCACATGAAGAATGCTGGGCCCAAGTCCAGGAGATCTGAGCAGCCTAAACCCATCCAAAATCCATGGGAGCTCTGATACTCATCACTCCAAGCGCCAGGCCAGACGTATCCCAGAGACTGCCCCTGTTAAACCCAAGAGTACTTTTGAAACAGAATCTGTAAAAAAACTTTGCTCAAGTCAGTGGCAAGAACTGAAAATTCAGCAGAGGCTCTTGGTACAGCTTCCTATCCAACACGCCAGCGTGCCATTGACCTCCTACCCCCAAGACTCATGCCAAAGACCTGCTGAGGGTCTTTGAGATAGCCTAAATTCAGCCTAGCCTGGAAAACTCAGTGGAAAAAAAGCCCCCAAACCATGAGGAACTGCCCTTTCACTAGCTTACCTGGTGGACTAAAAGGGAGTCTGACCAAATGTGGGTACATTCAGACTTTAAAGCCTGAATGAGATGAGAATTGCTCACACCTTAGTTAGGAGGTTACATGTGACCCTATTAATGGCTCTATTAGCTCCCATGCCTTTGGGCAGTGCTTCCCAGGGAGGGAGGAAAGTCACAGCTCACAGGCCTTCAAGGGTTGTTCTGTTCCTACTCTGGCACAGACTTACTCTTGAGCGATACTTGCAGCCACGGCTGTGCTCACCGAATTGCTGCTTTCATGTGACAGTGGTGGATGAGCCAGCAGGGACTACCATGAAAGCGCTGCACCCTGCTTGGTCCCGTTTGGGGGCCCCATCCTGCACCCCCTTCAGCACAGGCTGCTGTCCTTGGATAGCCACGCCAGCGCTGCCAGCTCTGACTGGGTGCCTCGGCTCTCAGCAGCAGCTCCAAGGGTTTCTGCCACATAGGATCTCAGCAGGCAGATGCAGCATCTGTCCTCTTCTGTGGCTCTTCCCAGGCTCTGGGTAGACCTGGTCCCCTCAGCACAAGAGGAAAATAAGCCAGAAGGTCTTTTGCAAGTTAGCACTTGGTAAAGTTGAGATGGAAACAGGCCCTGCTTTTGGGGTTCAAACCCTCTACACTGAGACAGTCTGCTACAGGTTACCCCACTTTTAGCCTCTCTGTGCTTCAACTCATCATCTGGCAAATGAGGCTCCTGGTTTCTCCCAGCACAAGTGATGGGGTGAGAAATGCAGGTGTGGGATCCCCTGCTGATCAGGTGAGAATGATTCAAAGGAGTTGGGGCATTTTCAGGTCTAAGCTCACCAGCCTGATTAATAGTGCCCTTACTAAGCAGAGGTAGCTCAAGGCTGGGTCTGCTAAGGGCCACCTTCTCCCTGGAGGTGGGTTAGACCTTAGCACCCCCTCAGTCCAGGAGCAGCCTGTCAGACCGTGCTTGGGTCCAGCCTGGGTGCAAATGCTTGGTTTAAAATCAAGATGTAGCAATCTATTGGCAAAGGCAAGTACTGAGTGTGCCGGGGTTGTTCGCTCGGGGCAGGACTGCCATGGTTCACCCGCGGAGCAAACCCGTGTCGCAGTGGGATGCAGTGTCCACAGGCAGTGCCATGTCAGGCTGGAGAGGCTTTTGGGAGACACTTGTGTCTAAGCCTAGTACTGTCCTGCTATCAGGCTGCTGCTGCCTCTGAAAATCCAATGAGCTGCTGTTTTGGCTTATTAATTAACTCTGTAAATCAGAGTTTAAAGGGTCACTGTTGGAGTGAATCTGACCAAATGTGTAGATTTTATCAAACTAGACAGGTCTGTATAAAAATGTCTATATTGCTGGTTTAAAATTTATTTATCATGGTTTTAGCTGGAACATAAATCTTTTCTAAAATAACTTGCAATGTTAGTATTGTAACAGAGTTACAAAAGCTTAAGTGTGAGCCCCTGATCAGGAAATCCACCAAAACCTCAAGTACCTACTTTAAAATAATTTTGTCAGGGAGGAAGTAATGAAGATAGTTTATAAGGAAACAATAATCAATCTCAAATAATAAATAAAAATAATTATGAAACTTATTTTAAAAATAATGAGGGTTTTTTTGGCTTGTCTTTTTTCCTTATTTCTAAAAAAGACTTGTCATCTTTAATGGGCTTCAGATTTGTAAACTCCTTAGATCCTTCTGGAACATGAATAAATATTTGCATGTCCTATAAAGGTCTTCATAAAATGCGAGATGAATATTGCCAATGCCAAGGATTTCATAGCCCTTTTCAAAAATCCACATCCCAGAAATAATGAGACTGGATTTAAAATAATAAATGTAACTTTCTGTTTGAATTCTTAGCCCTGATGTCTTGAAGGTGCTTTTTATTATCATTTTTTATGATGAGGTGGAATAGAAACTTAGACCTGATCTGCTCAATATAGCTGCACTGATTTAACACAGTAGCAAATCAATTTAATTAGATCAGTGATTAGACCTTATGTGAGCACACCTCCATGCTAAGGGAGGCTTAAACTACAGGGGAATGACATCTTTAGATCAGAGAAACAAACTGCTGCCTTAAAACTAATAATAATAAAAAAGGTTTTTCCTTTAACACAGATATTTTTCTGGACAAAACTAGAGAATGATGAGGCAGGTAAGCTGTGAGGAGGGAAGGTGCAGTCGCCCCCTGTGTCAAGGTGGCCAAAAAAAGGTGGTGAGAGAAACTTCTTACGGTGGTAACCTTTGGACACTGATCACCAACATATCCACGTCTGGTTGTGCAAGATGGAGCAAGGCAGAAAACACAGGCCATAACTAGCAAAAGGATTGTCCAACAGATCTAGTCTTGGGTCAGTACTGTCTACATCTGCATCAACATCTATGTCTATATATAGAGAGATAAACAGACAAAAGTTGTCATGGCTTTGGAGAGCTCAGATGCTATGCAGAAAGCACAGAAGTGTGGGTAACCAGCTATCTAAATTGATATTTAACTTATCTAAGGCCTGCTGCCCCACGCTGATAAGGATGCTTATTTTTTGTTACCATTCCCATCATCTGTGAGAAGCTCTGTGCAGGCAGACCCCAGTGCCTGCTTGGGAAGCTGGGGGTGCAGCAGGTCTGGGCACAGACACGGGCAGCCGGGTGCAGGATCGGTGCTTCTGCTCTCGAATCAGGCAGCCTCTTGTGGTGTGTCTGAGAGTTTCTTCTGTGTAGCCCCAAGATCACCTGGCAGCAGGCTGTGACACAGAGAGCAGACAGCTTCCTGAGGCCTTCATCAGGATCGTGCACCTCTGAATTCATCATGGAGATGTGGTAACATTAATAAAGCAAGGGTGTACAGATGCAGTTGTAAAGAGTGGCTTAACCAGCCCTAAGTAGAAGGAAGGGGATCTATGTTTAAACATCTTTTCGTACGGCTAGCATAGCTGGTGTGTTTATATGAAAGCAGACTGGTAGCCAAGCATAGCTCATATCACAGCTGAACCGCATGGATGTGAAGCAGTCTTAAAAAGTAAATTGAAATAAGAAGGAGCCCATGGGGAAGTGTCTCTCTGGAGCCTGGAGCTGGTGCGGGAAGACAGCAATAGTGGTTTTGTCCAGCCCTTGGTCTCCTGACTTCCTGCAGCCACAGGCTGGAGACACACGTTTTCTTCCAGGGACATGTGAGAGGTCCTGCAAGCCCACGGGCCGTGCTGTGAGCGACCGACAGTGCCAAGAGAGAGATCGTCGGGGAGATATGAGAAGGAAAAATGGTTCAGGAGAGGATGGAGCTGCATGGCAACAGCTGTCTCCTTCCAGGCACCAAGGCAAGTGCAAACTCAACCGGGTGGGACTAACTCCTTTGTCACCCCTTAGCTGAGCCCCATCTCTGGTTGCTACTCAGCCCCCCGCTTTCCTTTTCCAAGACCTCCCGGATGCATCAGGAAGGAGCAGAGCTGGAGATGGGGCTGCATAGCCCCCAAATGCCAAGGAGCAGTGATTTCCATTCATGCTGCCCACAAAGACCGCAGCTCCTGCAGTCCTAGGAACTGATTTTTGATGACCACACTTAGAGCAACCTAGATGCAGAAGAAATCAACACAAATATCCTGGTCAGCTACTGACAAAGATGCTTGATCCAAAGCCACTTGAAACCACTAAGAAAGGTTTATTACGGTTCACAGGGTCCAAACCTGGGCACACAGAGGGAAGGGGACACATGAGATCAGAGCGGCTGCTCAGCTGAGAGGAACAGCGTGGCCTGGAAGCACAGGGTGAAATCCTGGCTTGTGGTTGTGGGTGCTGGGCATCAACTCCAGCAGAATGTGTTTCAAGCATAAGAGTTCAGTGCCTGCATAACTGGATGCTGATGAGCCCTGACCTGGCTCAGAGACATGCTGGAAGGGTTTTTCCAGGCGTACAGGCAGAGCTTTGGGCACACAAGGTGTTGGGCAAGCAAACAGGCTGTCACTGATGGTTTTACATGATGTGCCATGAGCATGTGATGCTGCCGAGTGCTCTGCCAGTTCTGTATCTTTGTTTTGCATGAAGTGTGTAGAAATTGGCCATCCTTCATCTGGATTGCACTAATCAGTAGTAAAACCACAAAGTGCTGAATGTGGCAATGCAGATGGGTTGCAGGCCAGCTGTTCGCATTGCCCGCCTGCCCGAGGTCCCACCCCTGCTGCGGGGATGCCTCTCTCCCCGGAAAGCCCTCCAATGGTGGGAGCTTCCAGCCCAGTGTAGCAGAGGGAAGCGGCACCAACGTCGGCTTTGCTGCTGTGCCAGGACATGAGGACGCAGGAGCTGTTTCCCGTGCAGCCATGCCAGCTGGCAACCTGGCATAGGCAGCTTGCAAGTTATAACCCATAATAGTCCGCAGTGAGTGGGCACGGGGATGAGAAGGGGCTGGGAGGGGAGCACGGCACCATGCCCTCGCGGGGTGCAGGCTGTGCACCCCAAAGCCCTGTCTGCCCTGCCATGTTCAGCTCCTGACAGCGGCAGGACCCTGCTGCGCCTCCATCCCTGGAGTGAGCCACCCTGGGCTGGCAGACCTGCTGTCACCAGAGCAGGGGACTCATTCATAAATCCAGCGCTGGCCGGAACAGGGCTTGGGGAGGAGCTGGGGACGGAGCAGGGAACAGGAGCTGCTTTGTTGTGACAGAGCCGGCGTGGAGAGCACGTGTGCACGGAGGGAGCTGGGGGAAGAGGATCGGTGGCTTTGTGGCTGAAAGATCCCAGTTGGCTGCTCCTTGCATGGCTCATGGCAGGGCTCAGCCCACTTGCGGCTCCCAGCAGCACCCAGAGCCCCTGCCTGCTTGCCCAGCGTCTGCCCCCTTCCCCTGTTCCCCCCGAGAGCACGCCTGGCAGAAGGGCTCATAGCAGGGAATGGGTTCGGGAGAACTCCCTTCCGCCAGTGCACAGGAGAAACCCCAGAGACTGCAAGCTCTTCTGGCGACTTGCTTGCATGGGGGAGCTCTTCCAGGCCTTAGTTTCCCCATCTGCAGAATGGAAGGGGGTGACGCTGGTCTCCTTGGAGAGCTTCAGAGGGAAAAGTTCTAGGGCTGGTACAGGACAGGAGCCTGCCACCAGCATCGGCAGCCCTGGGGCAGGGTGGGGATGGGTGCTGAGCAAGGCAAGAGGGTCCTGGCTGGTGCAGTCACCAGCAGGTAGAGACAGGCAGCCCTGAGCTTGGCAGCCGGCTTGGGGCTGCTTATAGGATCAGGGCAGACAGTGAGGCAAGCAGTGCTGCTGCCCACAGCCACCACGCAGTGCCTTTACGGCCTCAGTGGACCGATGTAAGTGCACTACGACGGTAGTGTGACACCCACAACATGTGAATGGGGCGACTGGGGCAGGTACCGCTCCTGGATGCATTTCAGCATCATCCCCGTCCTCACTGAGATGGGCCAGGGAACTGTGAGACTGCATCAAGGACAGACTCCGGGACCCTTCCCAAACCCCACCACATCGCCAGCACTCATTGTACTCTGCCGCTTCGGCTCACCCTGCTCTGCTCAAACCGCACCAGCAGCTCTGGAGTTACTCCTGATTTACACCTCATCTGGCCTCATTTTTTTGCTCCTTTGTACCAAATTGCTGGCACGTGTCTGAGATCCAATTATTTTCATGACCATTATAAAAGCTAATAAACTTTAGCAAAGCCTCTAAAAGCCTCAGCCGCTCTGTTTGGGCATCTGTATAGTCACCAGGGCAAAAAGCATTCATGCCATCAGCACATACAGCCCAATACAGGCACCCCTGGGGCAGTCAGATGCGGTCATATTGCTTAAGACCATGCACAGCAATTGCTTGACAGGTAATTCAAATATAATGTGGCTGAATAGCACCAATCCAAATTGCTATGAACAAGACACCAGAAGGGCAGGGCTCTGGGAAGTGTTTTCTGCTTCAGCCAAAAAAGGATTTCTGCTGGCCCCGAGCACAAACCCAAATCTGTGGGTAAAAAGGTGCTTTTGCCCTTTTTTCTTCATTTTTCCAGTTTGGACTGGGGTAATTCCACCAGAATGAATCGCACCTGTTCCAGCAGGGGAGCATCAACCAGAGAGGACAGGTGCTGCATTTTTACTGTACCAGCATCACCACGACAGCGTCCCATCGCACCCCTATCCTTATGACCAGACATCGGGCTGGGACCTGGCCCTGGGAGCAGCTGAGGGTCACAGTCACCGACAAAGGCAGGAGATGCCCCAAATACAAGTGCGGTGGGTTGGAAATCTTGTTGGCCCTCGGTTCAGTGACCTTTGGGGCCTCCAGTCTCCTATTAGCATGCGCTTTGTGCTGGAAGGGGCTTTCCTGGGTCCTAGCGCTGCTGCCTGATGGGGGGATCTGCCTGCGATCAGCTTTTGGGTACGAGGAGGCTTATAGATAGGAACAGGCCTGTACAAACATCTGGATTGCATAAGTCCTGGCAGACGTGCTCAGAAGCATGGTACGGAGAGTGGCTTTGCAGCAAGAGGCCTCCGTGTGGGCTCGCCGGGCTGAACAGCTGGAGCTCAGCGCTGAGTCTTTGGGACCTGGCTCGCCACCACCCATCTGCCCAGGTCTGGGCAGGCGGTGCAGGGACCTCACTGCAGAGCCAGCTCAGCTCTCACCAACTTCACCTTTCTGAAAGTTTTTCTGCCCTGCCTCTGAAACTGAGCTGAGTCTCGCTGCAGCAGAGCTGCCTTCGCTTCCCCTTCGGCGCCCAGCGGATGATTAACCTGCCATTGTATGAACCACCCTGGGAAAGGCAAGCAGCCCACATACGTTTGCTGGTGGTCAGGTGTTGCAGCGTAGGTCAAACGCTGAGTCTGCTGCTGGGCTGCAGCCTTGTGTCTCCCAGCTGAGGACACAACCGATCCTCAGCTCCCCGGGACCAGCTCATCACTTGCTGGGACTTGCTGAAGGGCAGGTGGGGTGGAAACGGAGACCCCTGAGCCTGGCTGTCTCCCGCTGCCATCGGGTAAGTGCTGCCCTTCCATCACCAATGCTGGAGCAGCTCCTTCTTGCCATGGATGCTACCGGGCTTGCGTGCCAGCCGTGAGCGATGTGCACCGAGGCCAGAGCATTCAGCAGGTCCTGCCCTCCCAGCCCTCCACCCACCCGCCCACATCCTGCGATGGCACTACACGGTGGAAGGTGAATTTTCAGGGGAACATCCTGAAATGGGCAGCTCAAATTTCTTTCCAAATTACTGTGCATGGCTTCCTGTCTTGAACTGGTGTGGGGAGCTTATGGGAGAGGGCAGCGGTCCTGGAGAGTAGAAGTCTCGAGGTTTTGTTATGCTGCTGAGGCTGTCTTTCCCCGTCACCCCGATCGCCCCTCACCCTGATCATCTCTCTACTTCATGTGGAGGTAAACGATAGTGAAAGTCACTAGGGAGAGGCTGGAAGACTGTGGCGATGGTGATGTGCTTGGGGGGCACAGGGCTGCCGATCACCTTCCCCCCCTTGATGCATTAACTCCTTTCCTGCTGGTCTCTGCTGCAGCATTTTGTAGCGGGTTGCAGGTCTGATCTGCTCTCGTAGCAGCTCCATCAGCAGCCTCCAGCCTTAGGAGCCAGGAATAAGGAGCAACAGCAAAGCAGTTAATGTGTCACAGGTCTCCACTGATAATTAAAGAGCCCTGCGGATGAGCAGACTTGCGTTGTCCCATGTGTGTCTGCTGAAATCTTCCACTATTTGCCAGCAGAAAAGCCTGCCTTGTCAGTGCTTGGAGCTGACAGCACCTGCTTGGATTTTCATGCTTTCAGACTGATCTTTTTTAGAATTCAAAACTTGCAACCTATTTTATTTTTTTACATTTCATTCATCTTGGTGGCTGAAAATAGCCTACGCAGTTTCAGTTCCTTTTTTTTTTCTCTTTGTTTTTTAAATCATCAGTTTCATTCTCAGACAATCTCTTTGCTGCAAAAAATAAATGTGTCTTCAGATTAAAAGCTCTGTCTTGGTTTAAAAGCTACTGGGAGCATGGCCCAAACAAGTGCTACCTCCATGTGCCCTGCGACCATAAATCCTGCTTATGCTCCCTGGCTGCCAATTTCTGCCACAGCTAGCCAAACTCTGATCCTGCATGATAAATATCAAAGGGCTTATTTTTGAAATGAATAAACTGATTAACAGATGTGCTTCTGAATTTCCAGAAAACTCACCGTGTGACCAAGAAGCGGGGCCGTGCGTGGGGGGTTGCCTTGTGTACAGGATGAAGGCAACCCTGTGGCTCTGGGCTCAGACCAGCCCAAATCACCGCGCCCCAGTCCCTCTCTCTTCTAAGTTCACACACACACCGTGCACAAAGTTTCCAACTGAAAAAATGAAACTGAATGATATTGTAACTTCAGATAAAAAGATACCCTCAGTAGTTCTATATATCTACGTGCATTTGTGCAAAGGCAACAAAACACACCAGCAAACACCCAACACCGTCGCATCTTTGAAGGTAAGGTAAGGAAGCTGTCTGCTAATGCAGGGGGAGAGAAGGGATGCAGCTGCATATTGCAGGCGAGCAACAACTGTTAAGACTGACTAAAATAAAAACTGCAAGAAACCTTTCCTGCTGGGTCCACGCCACAAGCGTTCTCCATCCCAGTGCTGGCGGCAGGAGGGAAGGGGAGTGCATCACGCCTGGCAGAGCCCTCAGAGCAGAGCCAGTCCCCAGGCAGGGCAGGTTCATGGGCTCACCACAGGGCTCTGCTGAACTCCCAGGGTGGTGGGTTAAATATTAGTCACACCATACATAGCTGCTGTCGCCCTTCGCTTTGCATGCCTGATACTAGATTAACATCTGGTAAGGGCCACCATAAGACTGTCTTTTCAGCCCCAGCTCCTCGCCTTGTTTCTCAGCTCGTGGCTGAGTCCTTGTCCGCTCAGGCTAGGAATGAAAATAAACAGAGAATCTCAGCTCTGCTGCCAGGCAGGCGGAGGGGCCAGCTTCAAGTCTTCACTTGGATTCGGTTACAGCAGCAACAAAGTTATAACAGGAACTGATATTTTTATTCTTTTCATTTGCATTTGAAATGTCACTCTGGGGACATAATTATTATTGTTATTATTGCAAATGCGCGCCTTGATCTTTTCCAATCGTGACCGTGCTGCACATACAGATACTGAGACTGATCTCCCTCCCTGCAGAGACTGGCCATCCAAATTTCATTGCCCAACAGAAATTAATTGGGGTTGGAAGGGAAGCAGACACCCTCACCTGAGGAGCGTGTGACAGATCCTCTTCTGCACTCAGGTCCACTTAAACAAGCTCTTAAAATCAGCTTTGCAACATTAAAGTTCCTACTGAGTGTTATGATTTATTAATAATTAATTACTACGTAGCCCAGACCAGAGGTTTCTATTTTAAAAATATTCTTGTTGCTAGTGATTTTGGAGTAACGCCCATGGGAGGGCTGGGCTGTCACGGCTGGGACGCTTCCTTGTTAGGTGCTCTACAAACATGGGACAGGAGGATAATTGCGGCTGTGCCCCGGAGGAGCTGAACACTGAGCTAAAGCCTGGTTTTCCAGGAGTCCTCACCGGCCCCCCTGCACCCAAAAACCTTCTTGCAGCAGCAAGAGGGCCTCATGTGAGCAACGCGTGTGGCCAGAGTAGGTGCCGTTGTTATTACACATGAAAAGAGCCTGGGTCCTGGAAACGAACCCTTGGATTTTTCCCAGGGCAATGCGCTTGTAGGAGAATAACAAACAGAAGATCACAGGGGGCTTTGTCAGGTCATGCACCATCTGGTCTCTCATTCTTGGCTCCAGCAAGACTGAAGGGCTTGTCTTCAGCCCACCATCACTCTTGAAAATGGTTAGCATATGTGAAGGCTCTTGGCAGTCCCCAGTGCTGGCCAGGGAGAACAGGGCTTTGGGAGGAAACAGGCACGCAGAGATGAGCTGGCCTCCTCTGACTCTCCAGGTTAATGCCGCACCAGAAAGGTTTGGGTGCCCAGAACTAGGCTCAGCTCACCAAACTGAGCTGGAGTCCATCTTGCTGTCTTGGATGATGCTGTAATGTGGAAAGATGTGGACTGGTGGGGCAGCGAGCAGAGGAGAAGACACCCATTGCACCAAGTGGTCATGACCACCAGAAACAGAGCAGGTCCAGCCGTTCTCCTTCCCCATGCCTTGCCAAGCGCAGGTGCTCTCCATCCGGCTGACGATGGCTAGCACCACCTCAGCACGCCAGCAGGGTTGTCGTCTCCTGGGCAAACGGACCCGACCCGGCTCCCTCTGGTTTTGGCGGCTGCCAGAGCTCTCACAGCTCTGCTGTGCAAGTGCTTGCTCATGGCACGTTACAGAGACTCACTGATGGAAAGGGCCGAGAGTTGCACTGGTGCTTTTATTTCAGATGTTCACATACTTTCCTTCTTGAAAACACTCTATTTCTTCCTCCTCAGGAGGGGAAAAACAAAAAAAAAGGCTGCAGGAAAGGATCTGGAACATGCTAATAACTGCACCTGCCTCTCTCGGGGCACATATCAATCTTCCCACAACGTTCCCATGGAGATGACCCAATACGCCATTCTCCCCTCCTTCCCTTTCAGAGCTCTTTAACCTGCGGCACAGGCAGGAAAAGTTTATAAAAACAGATCTCTGCCAATCCAGCTTGCAAAAGTTCTTTTGGGAAGGAAGATGTAGAGCCATCGGGACTCGGGCTGCAGCGGGGCTGCTCTCTGCCGGAGAGAGGCAAAGCAGTGCACGGAAGGGGAGGTTCACTCCCTTGGGAGGAAGAAAAAGGCCAAAGGAGAGAGAGGGACACCCATCTGCTGCCTGGGGTGTCCCAGGGAAGCTGCGGGGTGACCTGCACCCACGCTAGCCCTGGCACTATGTCACTGCCTGTCCCAGCTGCTTCCCTGCAGACTCTGGAGTGAAAGGCAATGATCTCGGGGAGCTCATTACCCTGGCCTCAGGAGAAAAGAGCATGCAAAAGTCATAGCTACACTGCTCAGGGACTGGTAAACAGTGACCACCCCCCCTCGTAGTTACAATAAGCCACGTGCTAGCTCATAGGACAAAATCTGAGAGGAATGGGAGGAAAATATAGCTGTTGAATGAATACATCTTTACTCAATTAATTCCTCACTTTTTCAAATAATCTTGGAAACTTTGGGGAAGAAAAAGGCTTGGACTACATTGGTATGGATTCCCAGTGATTGCGTCGTGAGGCTAGCATTGCAGCACAAGAGAGCACTCACTTTTAAACGTCTGGCCTATTGCTTCCCAATTTCTGAGCCACTAGGATGCACCCTGTCACCAATGAAAGTTTTAAAAACCACCCCTAAACCCACAGAAAGTGCAGTTCTTACACAACCCAGTGACCCAAGACATGGAGAGCTGAAAGAGCCGCTGCAGAGATGGACCAGAGTCCCGGACGGACCAAGGTCAGATTTGAGCAATTCATGGTGGCACGTTTAATGACCTTATCATCCCACCTCGAGGCAGGACCTGTCGGTGCCAATGCGACACTCCCATGGAGATATAGCCACAGGTACCCAAATGTGACCTGAACCCTGGAGCTCTTTCCAACTGTAGCCAAGTGAGGGGCTAGGGAAGGAGCAGACACTGTGGAAAGGGCTCTTCTGATCTGCATGTGGGACCTGACATCTCCAGGGGCCAGATCTGCCACGGCTTTCCCGTGGGAGCCTCTTCCCACACATGCATGATCTCTGTGCACTGTGCCCCTCACTTTGATCTCTGCCTCCTCCCCTAAATCTGTCAGCTGGTGACTGCCGTAACTCCCCAGTTCACAGGCTGAAAACCTTCTGGGTTAAGAAAAAAAAAAAAAAAGAAAGAAAAATCCTCCCCATCACCCCAGGCCCCTGACAACACCATCATTCTCCTTAAGTGTGTGTTAAAGATGCTATATAAAAATAAAATGTATCTTTTCTGATGACACAGAATCCTCGTCTTAAAAATGTAATTTATGAGGGAGGCATAAATCGTGAATAGCTAGCATTGCTTTTGCTAACTCATGAGAAAAAGCCTTTGTTCTGAAATCTTGCCTATGGTGTTATTGGCGGCAATCATTCTTCCAAGAACCTCACCAAGTTTTATCTGAACTCCCTTGCAAACATCACTCGAGTCATCATTTTGCAGAGAGCACTGCCTGCTTCCAGGTAGCGTTTGGTTAATCCAGGCTTGGGCCACAAGTGGACTGAATTTGATAGATGCCATTTCCCCGTTTCTCCAGCACAGATTGGATGGGGACTCCAGTTTCACTCCGACCCCACCTGAAGTTCAGCCGTTGTTTGGATCAAAAGTCAGCAGGAATACAGGCGCATTTAGCAGGACTTTTTTTTTTTTTAAACACAGTTCTCCCCCACCCCAGCGAAGAGGTAAGCACTGATGTTAAAGGGTGTGAGGTTTAGCTTTAAAAAATAATGAATTTTCATCACATAAGATATTTGCAGAGCTTAATGAAGCCAGATATTGAAATCTGCTGCAAGGGGCTTCGAATGCATAACACTTGCTATTATTTCCTTTGAAAATCGATGCCGTAGGTACCAATGATCCACTCAAACCATTCTTGCTCTGTTCCGGCATTAACTGAATCCCCCATCCCCTGCAGCCAGAGTTGCCCCATCATTAGGCACATGCCTGCCAAAAACACACCATGGTTCAGCCTGAAACACCCCGTTTGCAGAGCAGGGCCGAGCTGCTCTGCTGTGACTACGTACGCTTTGGTTTTCAAACACTGCTTAAATCAGCTGCTCAGGAGGCCAGCAAGAGGAGCTGAGCTCAAGTTTTCTACCTCTAGTCCCTTTCAGTACCAGAGCTCAATACTGACAGACTCTCTGCCGAGGGAAACTCTCTAACTTTCTACTTGAGGGAAAAAAAAAAAAGCAAAAAACTGGGCTACAACTTCCCACGTTTTCTTTTGCACTGCAGCGGTAGATGGGTGCTCCTGGACATGCTTAACGTGGGGCTCCGCCGCTCCCCATCTTCACCTTTCGCTGTTCAGCTGCCTGCCCTCTTTCTCTAACACTGAGACCTGATGGATCCACATGGCCCAAAGATTTATCCTACTGATAAAGCCAGTGAAGTGACAGAACCGATGCTGAGGGAGGCTGGGGAATAGCGCTGCTGGGGGCACTTTGCTAGCTGGTTGGATAACGAGTTGTCAGCATATGGACCAGAGAGCCGATTCGTGCTGCAGGGGAAGATGAGGAACACAACCTGCAGAGAACTCCTCTAGCCTTGTTTTCACTCAGATTCCTTTGGATCCACCAGGTTCATGCTTGCAGGAAGGTGGTGAATAGGTTTCTAACCTGTTACAGCCACAGAATGAAGGGATTCAGCTGCTGCATGAAGATGTGGAGATGCCTCCATGCTTGTAGCAGAACAGCTAGCAATGAGAGGCCCAACCTAGACATGCCAGCACTGTGATTGCACAAGGGTTATGCCGGTCAGCAGAGGCTGTATCCATGCGAATCCATCTCCCCAGATGCCGTGGGGCATCTGACACGAAGGGTGGCAGAGCTGGGATGTACCAGGATGGGTGCCATCATGCGCTGGGGTGCAGCGGAGGCCCTTGCTGAGGTATTACCACCCTACAGACCAGTGCACTCCCTTGCCACGGGCACTGCCTCACGGCAGGTTTCACCCTTCTCTGGGCCACGGTGGGAACCATCAATGGGGAGAAGCAGACAGACAGAGAGCAAGAGGGAAGCCATGCTGTGTCCGAGACTTTCCACCCAAGTCTCTCTGCTGTCCCAGGAGGGACACGGGAGACACCCCTAAGCAGTGCTGGTCTGCGGGGAAAGCAGGAGCAAGAGCTCTGAGCACCATCTTGTGGCACTGACCGTGCAGGTGTGCGCTCTGTACAGGCTGTACGCACCGCACACTGCTGTACACACCGCACACTGCTGTACACACCGCACAGTGCCACGGAGCCCGCGCGCTGCCGGACAAACAAGACCGCAGGCTGCTGTACGTACTGTGCCCTGCCCTACGGACTGCACAGTGCTGTACAGCCTGCACCGCGCCCTGCTGCACCCGCTGCGCCCTGCTGTACGGACTGCACGATGCTGTACGGACTGCACACAGCATGCTGCTGCCTGTACCGCACGCTGCCATACCGGCTGCATGCTGCCGACCACGCTGCTGTATGGCTTGCATGCCGCTTTGCAGACCGAACTGTGTGCTGCTATAGGGGCTGCAACAGCAAGGGGCACTATTTTTTGACATCCCATCACCCACATACATCCACTCTTCCCACACAGGCTTAGTAGCACCAGGGGAGCGCTAGCCCTACCTTTAACCATGGGAATCACAGTACGATATTCAAACAAATTCACATTCACTGAAAAGGCTGCTGCTTTAGCTTCTTACAAGCACCCTGGGCCAGCCTGGCAGCACCCTCCGTGCCACTGCAGGCTCTGGCACGGCAGGCACAGGCAGACCTGCTTCCCCTCCTTCCACTACTACATCTGTCCCCACGTTATTGTCTCCATCTCCTTTCCTGGGATGCTTTGACCACCCTCTGCCTGCAGCCTCACAGCCCCACGCTCCAGCTCAGGCAATTCCTTAATTTTAAGCAAAGGGTTTAATTCCAGTGTTGCCCTCCACTGGGATTTGGCTAGAAGGTTGTGATGCTCCAGGGGTATCTTACAAGTGCACAATTCTGGTGTTAAATCTTCGTGCAAAAAGAAAAGTCATCTTTCCTTAACAGCAAATTAACAGAGAAAAGAGAAGGGAGGTTCCTGTTGGTTTCTTGACACTAGAAAAGAGCTTCAAAACAAGAGTAAGCCTGGGGCACAGCTGCACCTCCTGATCCCGAGCCTCTTGGGTATTTCAGAGGCCATGTAACATCCCAGACCTCCCTGTGCATCTGAGGGGGAGCAGAAAGGCCGCGTTATTTCATGTCTCTGCCTCAGTTTCCCCACGGGAAGGCGAGGAGCGTCGTGCTGCCCCCATGACAGGTGATGCTTTGGTACACGGTGGTGGGAAACCCAAGGGTGAAGCTTCTTTTAGTCAAACTTTTTCCTCTGGAATCGAGATTTATGGCATAACCACGGGAGGCTGCAGGGAAGGAGAGGGAAGCAGGGCTGCAGACTCCCAGAAGATGGCACTCGTGGTCTTCAGATCAAGGCCCAGCTCTCTGAAGATGGCTCCCTACGAGGGAGCCAATAAATAGCCCTGGACAGGCTGTCAGCCTGCGTGATTTAGGGACCAGAAATAGTGAAACTGTGGAGGTTTCTCAAAAATTAATTTTTCTAAAATGGGAGAAAGATGAAGCTAAGTAATTTTTTTTTTTTTTCTGCCTCCCTTGCAAGCCTCTTCCCTATGAGGAAATCAAATTTAACTCTGCTGCTGCCCCAGCAGGGTCAAGGTGGCCTTTGGTTGGCGGGGAACAATCCTGCCTGTCCTGCCACCACATGTTAGCGGCTGTCGCGCTGCTGCGCGCTGCTGGCCAGACCGACACAGGGTGTCCATTGCAGCGATGTTGCTCCACAGGATGGGGCAGGCAGCAAAGCTTTCATCCAATGTCATCAGGACAGGGCTAATTTAGGAGGGAAGAGGGTAATTACCATTACCAGAGCTACATTTTGGCTAAGGGATCCCCCTCCCTCAATTTGAGATCTGCAGGTCCTATTAGTCTGGTTTGCACATCAGCTCTAAAGGCACACTTGGCTTTAAGTTTAAGCATAAGGTATTGCAAATATGATGCTGCATAAATATCAGTCTCCTGTTCCCCATCCCTTTGACGGGTTGGGCACAGAGAAGCCTACAGGGTGATCCCCCTCCTCATACACATCAGGGAGGCACCTACCCTGAAACTCTCAGGATTTAACTCCTGTTGTGCTACATTAAGATTTTTGCTGCTTGGATCCTGCAGAGGCTGACAAGCTGGGTCTCACTCCTGCTAGGTTCCCTTGGTGGAAACAGGCTTAGCTTGGCTCTGCACCCAGAGCACAGCCATGTCCTGTCCATGAAAGGTGGGCCTGAGGGCCAGGTGTCCCTGTAAATAGGAAAAGCAAAGGAGGCTCGTGCTAAGCCTTGCAAGTCCAGGCAGGGCAGGGGGCAAGGGCAGCCACACAGGCAGGAGAGCTGCAGCCTGGTTACAAGGCAGCATCATGGCTAAAAAGCAGAACAAGCATTGCGTTATTTTAACCACTGCCCCAGGCCTTGAGGATGGTGGTAGGTATGAGGTACCAAGCCCCTTGCAGGGCACAAATGTGCCCTGAGAGCCACTGAGAGATGGGCTGTTACAATGAGTTGCAGTACAGGCTTGTGGGGATGCTCAGAGCCTCTGGTGTAGGAAAGATGTGGATTAATCATCAAAAGGGGAAGAGCTGTGCCAAGGATCAGAGCAGAAAAATCTGTCCTCTCCCTCTGAAAAACCTGCAAAATAGTCCTTATGGGCTCATGCCCTTGAGGGAGATGGGATGGGATGTACCAAGCCCCGCCACACTGGGTCAGGCCAGGTCTGCCTGCAGGAGCATCCTCTCCCCTCAGAGCTCCGGGACAGATGCACAGGGAAGGACCAGGCGAACAAAACTGCCTCTTCTCCTCCCACCACCAAAACCCACTCAGTGTAAATTATGCCCTAATTATTGAGCACTGACTGCCCCCTATAAATTATGGATCTGTCACTGTTTGTTCCCCCAGGAGGTGCCGGGTAATTTTTGTGGTGTCTCTGCAGCTGCACTCCCACTCGCACAGCAGAGCCTGTGCTGATCAGCCCTGCGAAAGCATTTTCAAATAGGGATTTTTTTTTTGCATCATTCCTGTCTTGCTTTTAAACAACTATTAAATTGTGTAATAATTTAACAATTATTTGCTGCTAGTTTGAGTGTTCCCTTTTGGTTATGGATCCTGTTGTTAATGTGCTAATCATACCTACATCCCCTCGCTTCCCTCCGCACTTGAAATCCGGGATGGTGTTATTGTGTTATTGTTTGGCCTCCTCTAATACAGCGTGGTGTTGCTGCTCAGCCGCTGCTGCTCTGTGCCAGAAGTGGCTGCATTTCACTGGACAAGCAAGCTGTAATCACAACTCAGATAGATATTATTGGGATGGAAAAAAGAGAGGCTTAGTTTGGGATTTCAGACATTGTCCAAACACAGAATAAGAGACACTGTCCCAAAGAACATTTGTGCTACACCTAGTATTTTCAGAGTAGTACAGCAATGAGAGACTTGACAAGTCAGATTAAGTCAATGGCTGGGTCAGGAGCAGGGTACCAGGGTGATGGCAAAACAGCCATTTTATGCTGCATTTACATGAGGTTCTTAATTACAGAGATCAATCAATATCAAAAAGAAAGAATCTCATNAGCACTGGACACAGTAATTAAAATGGTGATATGATCTACACCTACATAAAATAAAGATGAGGGAGTCCAGACCCAGGACATTCACCATGGACATAGTCCAGTGATGGATAAAGAACAGGTAAAAAAACTCCTTTGAGGTAATGAGATATTGCTCGTACTAAGAGGGGTCATATTTTTAGTAAAAGATCAGGAGAAAGAATAGATTCTATAAATGCATCTGTGGGCAGACATCAAGGTGAAAAAGTTAAGAGGTTGGTTCTGGTCTAAGCTCAAGAGGTTGGAAACTGGATTATGAGTATATTTGGTGCACTGCACAGTGACGGCTAGCAGGGTGAGGGACTCCCCTGCACCCAGAGCCACCCCGGCTTTGCCCAGGTTATCCTCTCAGGTCCCCTCAAGCCTTCTGCTGCAGAAAGCAACTGGCACTTCATCAAATCCTCACAGATAAAGGAAAAAACTTGGATTGCCTCTCCTTCAGCTGGCAAGATGAATTAAGGCTTGGGAAAGCTGCAGTCTGTCAGAGCAGGTTTGATGCCCCAGCACCAGCATTCCAACAGGAGAATAATGATGGGCAAGAGAAAAAGGGGAAACCAAGAAGTCCTGCTGCACCACTATGATGAAGCACAGGAAGCATCAGGCTCAGCCACAGTGCTTTGGAGAGCATTGGAGCCACACAGACACTTGCTGCCCTTTTTTATAGTCGCTTTCCAACCCGAACCACGAGGCATTTAAGGTTGGGATTTGCAAAGAGTACTTCCCAATTAATTTTAGGAAGAGAAAAAAATGACATTAAAGCCGAGCAGCCTAGGGCATTTGGTGTTCTGTACTGCTCTGTAACATGAATGTGAAAATGCAAGTGGGCTCTGCAGGATTTCTGAGGGAACAACCCCAAAATAGAGAGTCAGTCCAGTCACTGCAGAGCTGCTCTGGCAATGCCATCACCTCAGTGATATGCTGCATAACATCACTTCTCTGGAGGGAGAGGAGATTGTACAGATCTCCTCAGCTGCACAGTCTGGAAAAACAGCACAGCTGTCCGATCTGTCATTTGGGAAGTTGCTTTCTCCTTGAGATTACATGATTACCAGGTATAATTGTTTAATAGAGTCACATCATTGTCCTCTTGCATGAGGCAAGGGAACTGACCACATCTTTGTCAAGGCAGAAATCCTAGGAGTCTGCATTAGCCAATTACTGTAACCTACAAGTGTTGTAAAAGGCATTTTTGATGGATGAAACTGATTTAGTGACTTGATAACTTGTCACTTAAAAACAGAAAATACTTTTTTCCTTTTATGATGGCTGGAGAAGTTCTGATTTCTGTCAGCTCCCCACCTCTGTTTTAAAATCCACAGTGAATTTCCTTTTTCTTGCATTTGTGGCTGCTTCTTGCTCTGTAGACCTTGATTCTGAAACACCATGCTGCTATTCAGTCTGAGGGTGCAATGAGGTCTGGTGAGGGTTTGCAAATGCCTTTGAAAAATGGCCAAGCTGGGAACATTTCACCTGATCTGAATTACATGGCCAAGACATTTGTGCAGCGTCCAGTGCTAGAAACATGAGAAATGGGCTCGTTTCCTCAATGTGCAATTTCAGGACCAATCCTGACAAACGGAGCCATCTGCTTACCTTAATCAAGGCATCTTGTTATGGGCTGGTCCTAGGAGTAAGTATTAAACATACTGTAGTGTGGCATTATTTATTACTTGCACTGACACTGCATCACTCTGTTATCCATACTTATAGAAAAAGACCCACTGTAAGTATAATTAGTTAATAAATCACCATGAGTGATAAACAGAATGATGGATGCATGTTTCAGTTGATCACTTTTTTATTAAGGAGAGATAAATCAGCATCATATTGTTGCTGTAAACCTCTCAAATTGGTCAAAAATCTTGCCATGCTGAAATGCAGCAGGGAGGTGATTAACATGTCAATTGTGCAGCAGCAAATTGTACCTGATAATTGATATCAGTCAATCCTTTTAATTTCTCTCCAATATAATGGGTGTTATACGTCACCCTGCTCTTCTGCCTCTTCAGCATGGCTTCTGCAACCTTTCATCCATGCCCAGAGATCTCTCTAGGCACCTCCTCCAGCATCAGCCCATCTCCCTGTGTCTGGCTGCTACAGCTCCTGCAAACCCTTTAGCCTTCTCCAACTAACCCTGCATTGCTCTTGGTTATTGGTGTTCTGGTCCCACCTCATATCAAGAAGGGACAACATAGCCACCATACAACCTTTTGGTTTTATTTTTGCTAACGTGACCACTGTCAATGCTACAAGCCTTTCTAATAAAGTTTGGCTAAAGTCTTCAAAGAGGCAGAGGATGGGGAGTGGTGATGTTAGCAGATTAAGGTGGGTCCTACCATCCATCCAGGTATTCACCCCAGGTTGACTCAAAGTCTTGAAGTTTTGACCTGTTTTATCCAATAAGGTGAGAAAATGGCTACAAGGGAGCAACATCCCTTCCTCCCAAGGAACAGACAGGTCAGACACAGGGGAGGAGCAGCACTGCAGTTCTCTTGGAGGAAGGAGCTGAATCAGAGATGCAGAGAGACCGTTGACTTTGCACTACAAGCTCTTTGGTCTC
Source organism: Anhinga rufa (assembly GCA_013400875.1). Taxonomy (NCBI): domain Eukaryota; kingdom Metazoa; phylum Chordata; class Aves; order Suliformes; family Anhingidae; genus Anhinga; species Anhinga rufa. Next base: position 114,015 of record VZTV01069952.1, on the reverse strand, counting down.
TTGGTGATTAGCCACTACTCCAAAGTCAATCATTATTTCCTTAAGCCAGGGCTCACAGCTCTGCTCAGTGTTTTCATGATTCCAAAGGAAAAAGAAACAGAATTTAACCCCCTCATTGCACATAATGCCCAGGGAGGAATATCTATGGAGATGCAGACCTCACTGCAATTGTGATTTTACATGATGGTTGTACTGCGGGTGAGCCCACCAGCTGGATGCAACCTCTGCAACCTCCAGATCCAGCTCTGCAAGGGATCACGAGCCCAGTGCTAGCCCAAACACTCCTGGGTGGGCAGGAGCAGGCACATATAGCCATGCATCCCTGGTGTCAGGGAAAAGTGCCTTCCCCTGCACCACCTACTGTAGTATTTGGCCACACCAATGACCCATGTGCCTTGCAACTACCTGTGCTCATACACGGTAAGGCAGGACCAGGAGGCAGCCTGAAGACCCTCCCTGGGTGCCTGGGGTAGGACACCACAGGGTCAGGGCTTGCACCAAGGGCACTACTTTAATTCACAGCTCCAGTTAGATAGCCGTTTGATCTCTGTTACCAAATCAAATAGTTTCTAGTGCAAAATTTTGCCTGCAGCTAAATGCAGGGGAAAAAAAGCTTAGGCATTACTTTCAGCTACAATTTTGCCAGGCTAAAACAGGGAGGCTTACTTGGAGCAGCCCGAGAGCTTGGCCTGTGCTGCACGTTCGGAGGAATCAGATGTGCAACAGACAAGAGAAAAAAGAAGCTGCTTGGTTTGCCAGCTGGAGCAAGCTCTGCAAGTACCCAGCTATATTTAGCTAACAGTGATATACGTGCCTTTCTGCCACAATCCCAAGGGAGTCTGTTACTTCCTCCGTGAGACCACACAACCTTTTTCAGCCTATGTGCTTGCATGGCAAAGTCCAACCATTAGGTAGAATATTATTAGAAGTAATAATTTTTCTCTTTGTAACATGCTCATACATTCACGGCTCATTCGCAGTGGTCCAAGCCCTTGCTGCCACCTGTACAACAATCCATTAGAGTTAGCGGGTGTGTTACAGGCCCAGGATCACTTGTCCACTGAACCACAACACAAAGCCAGGCAGCTCTTATAAAGAGTGGGTGGGCACTCAAGGGGCTTGACCTTGAGTCAAGGGTAGATCTTCAGGGTTGTAGTCACTGGATCACGTCCTCAGCTGGTTGGTATCCATGTGGTTCCATGGAAGTGGTGGAGCAAATCCAGCATCCACAGGTGGAGGACGTGGGTGGCATCTCCCATTCTCACAGTAGCCTGTTCTCCTGCCCCATCCACATTCAGCCTCTGGCTCTGGCTTTTCCTGCCTTTTTCTGTTTCATCATGGTCTCCTCTCTGTGTACACCATATCTGTCAGGTCTCACATCCCCATGACATAGCATCCTCTCATATTATACTTGCCATAATACAGAGAAGATGAATATTGCCCCATAAATGCCTCTTAAGTTAATGTAAAACTACATCTCGCTACATCATGTATTCAACAAGCCGTCATTTTCCTCATAAATTTGGAAGAGCGTTTTAGCTTCTTGAAACGATTGGCTTGTGCGTCCAGCTAAGAAATAATCACAGCCTGTGGCCTAGGCTGGATGCAGGGGCTGTAAATCATCCCAGGGCTGAGCAGCCGTTCTGCCCTCCCATCCCAAGCACCCACATTTGCTGCTGACTGGCTTTATGGCATCAGCTCAGCATGAATGACCCTATTCAACAGCCAGCCCTTTAAATCAGCACCAGACAGGTGTCACTCTGCAAGGAAAATAGCCGCATTTTTTTTTTCTCATGATGGAAAAGGATTTCTGATGCTGTGGCATTGGTCTGCTGCAACAATCGGCACTCAGGGACACATTAGACAGTACAGGGCTATTGCTTCTTATTTCACTGGGATATTTCTGACATTTTCATTCCTGCTATAGCAAGTACACAGTACTAGAACCATTCAACTTCTGAATATTCACCAGATTTTCCATTCTGGCATGGGGCCATCGAGCCCAGAAACATTCTAGCAGCCAAGAGTCATGCTCCAAGCTGCAAACTGTGCTACTCCTTTTCAGGGGGCATGGACCAAAAGTGAGGACCTCTCACTTGGAATGCTCAGCTGGAAGGAGGCTTTCAAGGTTTACTTACAGAACAGGCATCACTGACCACTTCTGACTGCACTTGTTCCAAATTGCTCTGCTTAAAAAGCACCACAAGCTATAAATATGCCCAACCACAGGCATGGACCCACCTTACTAGAAATAAGATGGTGAGGTGCTCAATCCTGTATTCTTCAGGGGTGAATAGAGATCAGGGAAGCAAAAGAAGCCAAACCCTCCTCCTAGTGCACACCAGACCCTTTTTCTGGTAACCACCATGACCTTTAAACTGCAGTAGTACGCTGAACTCCACAGCAAATGTGTTTCCAGGCCTCCCTTGGCAGTCATTCCTCTTGACAAAATTCATCATGCACTTTGGCATGAATAGCTAGCTTCAGTGTCTGTGTTTTTGGGGAGGTTTGTCAGCAACAACACAGGATAACGTACACTGTATATGTCTGAAGTACACTTAAGATACATCTTGGGATTAGTCCCTTATTTTTCCATGCACAGTGTTTGCTGCCAAAGGCAGAGGAAGCCCAGCTAAAGCCAAGTGATAGCAGACCAAATGCTCTTTTCATCACATTTTTCCTACCTGACAAAACACCCCACAGTCGCCAAGCAGGGACAGACTTACCATGGAGCTGGACATGCCCATGGTCTTTAGGTAGCACCTCCCAGCAAAGCCCACCGTGTTCCTGCCATGTTTTCCCCCAGACAGCTGAACTGCCTAGAGCCTCCCTTGGAAAAGGAAACTAATTTCCTCCCGGCCGCTGCTTCTCTGCAGAATTGCCTTTTGGGAAGCTTCAATAACACCAATTCCCTCCTGCATTCAAGTACCCCTGAACGAATGACCCTGCTAGTGGTGCAGTTTTTCCCTTCGCCCGCCTCCCCCCTTCTCTCTCTCCCCCAACTTTGATTTGATCAGGCCAAATCTGAAATGATGTGTGAAAGTAATGATATTTTGTAATTAAATCTCTGGTGATGGCGCCTCTAATTTGTGGTACATGCATTGTTCATAAGGAAAAAGGCATCAATTCATTTTCTGACTGGCTACTCCAGGGACTCGTAATTAGACCCAGTTCATCTCTTGCTGCCTTGCATATTAAAGAGCTACTGAAACGCAAAGGGAATTTGGGAAAGGGTTTTTTTTTAAGCCTTCTAATAATGTTAGCTCAATTAGAAACACTCAGGAATTAAAAAAAAAAGAAAGTTCTGGATCACCCAGAAAATAGAGGCAGAATTTTGAGCAAGCTGGCCAGGGCAGGCTGTTCACTGACCTGCTGCTAAGACCAGGGAACAGTTTTACCTGTTCCCTTAGAAGTTGTGATGCTTTCAGTACAATTTGTAAAAGAAAAAACACGCTACAATACATGAGGCAGAATCCTGTCTTAAGAAACTGCCCTTCTGCTCTGCCTCCCAAATGAAAGAGAGAAAACTTTGATTTACTACAATTTGAAGAGGAACATCAAGGAAACACAAGAAACAGCACAGTGTTGTGGAAAGGGAAACGAGCCAGCAGATGCACAGGTTATTTTGTAGGGTCAATGCTATAACCGTGTATTTACACACCACATTATTGTACATTCACAGAATTTGCTGGGAACACTTTACAGAAAGTCTTGGATGGAAAATACTCAGTTCTGTCATAGTTACCAAATAACATAATAAAAACAAATTCAGTAGGTACTGGCAATAATAACCAACAGCCCCCAAAGATTCCCCAAGCTTCCCACTTGCAGCAGCATGAGAAACTACATTCCCATCCCACAAGGATTTTAAGAGAACAAATTCTCTCCCTCAACTAGTATAAAGTTGAATTCTCAAAAGCACTTGTGTCCTGGTCATCCAGCAAAAAAACCAAAAAAAGTCACTTGGGCCAGAAGTATTTGGGTTTGGTCTTTTTAATACTTAAAAGGAATTTACTTTGTCACTGTTTGCTTCCCAGTGGGAAGTTGCTTCAATATGAGAATCAAATGCTTTAACACAAAGATGGTGAAACCAAACACTGACATTTTAAAAACTTTTTTCTGCCTTCACAGTCACTTTTCAAGGAAAAAAGATCCTGGAGAAAGATTCACATCTGAGGAATCTGCATTTCCTAACAGAGCCACCCAGCAGCAGCTTTAGAGCACCCAGCCAGGTCCCTGTGCCCTATAGCTCTGTTGGCAATTCCTTGCCCACTGTGTACGACCTATTTTGGCAGCGCCAGCAATAGCACGTCCCTTATGTTGGCGGCACCCAGCCATTTGATTAATGCAAATGAAGCTCTATAACAACTATTTTAGGCACCAGACATCCTTGCCACCCCGACAGCCACCCCTTTGGGTCTCCTGGTGCAGCCAGATACAGACTATTAATCAGAGAAGCACTGCTAGCTCAGCATGGGGAATTAAAAACAGAGCTCCTGCTCAACGTGTGGGATTTGTGCTCATCCTCGCTGTGTCACAGAATGCATTTAATTTGCTCCAACACCTGCAAGCAAATCCTTGGGTGGAAGGAGGGGAAGAGGCACCTGCAGGCATGCCTGCTTTGACGGAAGCAGGGCAGCATGTAAGTGGCTTTTTTCACTGCATACCCAGCTTTGAAATTCTCCCTGCCAAAGTGAGCACGAGTAAAGGAAAAGGAGCAAGTGATGGAGAAGCACATGAGGAACCTGAAGGAAAAAGGATCCTCTCTGTCAAGAGCAGCCAGGCTGGCACACACCCGCAGCACAAACACCAGCCAGGAGCTCTGTAAAACTGGATGTTTACTGCAGGACCTTCCTGGGGTGCAGGTTAAAGTGCTGCACTTTTTGCTCATGAAAAATGTAACAGAAAAGCAGTGAACAGGCTTCACCTGGAAATGCATCCTGACACTTCAGCTCACCGAGGTACTGCAGAGATGATCAAACATCATAGCAAAGTCCAGACACTTAAATAGAGAGCTCTTTTCAGTTAATTCCTCTGCTTTTATGGGGAGTCCCAGCACCTGGCAGAGCCTCCCAAACCCCTGCCATGCTGCGTTCAGCTCCTCTGGCTGGGTAGTCCTGCTTCTTCAAAAGTTGCAAACACCCTGCTTCATGGCAGGGTGCAACAGCATTGGGGTGGGAGCCCTCCTCCCCTGCAGGCAGCAGCCCCTTATCTCCCCTGCCCCCCCAAAGCCCCCACACCTATCACCAACCAGGGCCATACTGAGGATTTGCTAATGTGTTGGGCCACGGCTATCGTTTCTAACGGGGGAAGGTATCAACATTTCAAAACAGTTTAATTATTCTGAGAATGCTTAGCTATTAGCAAAGACAAGAGAGCTCAGGGCTATTTTTCAGCATTAATTTTCCATTTGAAATGAATTCCTTTTGGTTACACTTTTTAAATGTTTCTTTTAATTAGACGCAATTACTTCAGAAGAATTGCTTTTATTTCTAAGCCTGAGATCTCAATGATAAAGCTGTTAACTGGCCGAGCTGAATGCTGTGTATGGCTCATTTAGCTGGTACACTAAAGTATATTGAACTAGGAAATTATACAGTGAATCAGCTATTAATTCATTTTATGATCCTTTCACTCTAACATCGTGAATGAGATCTTCAGGGGGAAATTTAGTCACAATACATATAATTGTTCAACTATATATATGCCACTGGTTTACTACTCTAAGGTTACAGGCATTGCAGAGCTAATCAGAGTGCAACTGTGCAAACAGCATTGACTCCTGACTCCCAGTGCTACAGGGAGCTTCACTGCAGCCTGCAAGGCAGGAGGGCCAGGGAGGTCCTGCACCTGGGATGAGCCATGGACAAGGGGACGAGCCATGGACACATCCTCTGTCCAGACCTGGGAAAATGAACCTGCAACTTTTCTGTTTGACAGTGCTAGGAATCAGGTTCCAGGTACGTGTCCACGCACCAGAGCTGTCGAAGGAAGAATCTGTGCTTTCCTTTCAGGGCCCAGCTGTATTACCCCAGTGTTTGGGCCAGACAGGAGCTGCTGAGTACCACCAAGGCTGGTTCATGTGGTGCTGACTGAGTATCAGACTGCTGCAAGCCACCTGAGAACTATGAACAAGGTTTTCTCCAAGGTGTCTGTCCAAATCAGTACATTTCCTCAGATCAAGTAGTACTCGAATCACAACTTGGACCCTTCATACTAGTGGTTAATTAAGCAGCTTCTCCAGATGCAATTGATCCTCTGTGGGTAGGACCAGCCCTGATGTGAAGAAATACCAATGTGGCCAACACTGCACCATGCAACACAGGATCCCCCTCTTCTGTCCAACTCCGTGTCCATTGTAGCACCTCACACTGCAGCTTTGCCCCTCATTTGGGTGTCCACATAGCTGATCCTGCCACAGGGGTGTTGGGGCAAGAGAGAAATTGCAATGGGAACATGCATGTCCCAGCAGGGAGTGGGAGATGGGCTCCGACGCTTCCCTAGCTCCTTGGAGCCTGCCTGGAAAGTCCATGCCTGGGCTCAGCTCTTTTGTCTTAGTCTAAAATCCTACCCATAATACAGCTAGTTTCTCAGACTGTTGATGGGCTGTAATACTGATTTAAACTCATCCGCACAGCTTAAGAGGCTATTAAAGTCTGGTGGCCTAAAAGGACACAAGGATTTGTGCTTTAACTCCCCACACTTCTGCAGGGAACACCTAATTGCCATCCCCAGCACACCACCAGTGTGGGAACCCAGCAAGAGCCCCACATCCAGAAGGATTTGCCAGCACATCACAAGCCCTGCTAGCATTGCAGTAGGGCTTGGATGCATGTTAAGCAGTTGTACATACTGCAGAGTCACCATATGGATATCTTTGTAATTGAAAATGTAATGTAAACCTTGGCATCCAGGGCCTTCTTCTGGAGAAATCATTGTGGAAATGTCATATAATTAATGAATTGCATCAGCTAGCAGAGAAAAAGACATTTTAACCATGGGATCGTGGGACTTTATTACTGTAGATGGACTAAATCTATATCTTCCAGCATAGATCAGTCCTGACAAAAGTCTGAGGCTGCCAACTGGCCAGGTTTGTTTTTACTAACTTAGCTCTCTTATTATTTTAATGAAGTCCAACTGATGCTGCATAGAAGCCAATTTTTCTAAATGCTGCCAATAAATTAAAATAAAGATGTTGTGTATGAAGATTGGCAGGTGTCTCCCTGCAGATTTTATCAAGCTTCCAAGAAGACCCCCCTGCTTCAGCAAAAGCCATGGCCAAACATTGCCTATGGAAAGCAGCAAGGCAGTGGAGCTTAGAGCAATTAGCAAAATTGTAATTAGTGCCAGCTCAGCACCTAGCAGTGTGGGTGTATGCAGAGAGAATCCCTTTGGACCATTGAGATGTAGGTCTAGAGCTTGTAGCAAGGGCTTTAGGCCGGTGTTACAGCCTCCATGTGAACATGGGACCAGTCCTCATGCCCTGGGACTTTAGTCACATCAGTCTGAATTCAACCACATTCAAACTTGCCGTGTGACCACGGCCAGATTTTGTATAGAAGGCAGAATTCAGCAAAATCCCACTCCTTGTGGGACCGATCCTGTTCTGACTACTTGCCCACAAGTGCCTGAGAGCCAGGGGAGAGGAGGGCTCTGGAGCTGGGGGAGAGCTGGGCTGCAGCCGGAAGCAATGCAGCTTGTGTTTCCTCTGGCAGGAGGGAAATCAGCCAATATTTTCTTGGTCTGGGAATTCAATGGCAAACTGCCACAGCCTGCATGGGAGGAAGTTGTTGGGCAAGCGCTCACTCATTGCTGCAATCTGGGCTTTCCCAAGCACAAAGCTCTTGTTCTTCAAGGCATCTACAGGAGGTGGGAGCACTCGCGCATCCTCTGTTGGAGTGGGCTGCCGTATTCAGAGAAGAGTGGACACCCACCCTCCCCTCAGCTTTCAGCATGGGACAGCCCAGATCCTCAGGGTCCAAGACAGGTGCTCTGTTGCCCTCCCCCACAGGGCTATGACATCCAGATGTCCCCACATCATCTTCAATGACATCTCTTGGTAATCTACCTGGGCCAGCCTGTCACCTCCATGCTCTGCTCTCCATAGCAAGGGAGAGGAAGCTTGCAAAACACATCCATCTATGCTGTAACAAAGGACATTTGGCAGCCTGAAAACATCCACCTTTAAGAAACAGCTGCTTGTTACGTTGTGTGGAGCAGACGTACTTGCACACTCAGGCAGGTGAGGGGCTACAGGATAAAAACTGCTTTGTGTGCAGGACAGGGCAGGATGAGGGTCCTGGATCTGAACACTCACACAGTTAATCTAGATCTGCTTTATCTGAACATCTCCTAGAGGTATTTCAGACATTAACAGAGGTGTTAAACCCCTGTGTTGCAAAGGCCGTTTAGTGAAAATGAGAAGGGAATATAGTTAAAGTACTAGAGCCCTGTACTGTATCAGTTCTGTCTTGCATCTATCCAGGTCCAAGAGGCTCGGTACTTTGTTGTTCAAAAGTGTTTGCTTAATCCACAAAGTGATAGTATAGAAAAACATACTGTTCAGGAAGCAGAACTACTGGGGGTTATAGCAAGACTCTGCATTATTATAAATTAATTAAGTTAATTAGCCATATAAATTAATACTAATGTGGTACCATTAATTGATAAATATAATTAAGAAGGAAGAAACTTTCCAGTGTTGCCATTTCACATGTTTCCATACATTTAGCTGGTAACAAGTTTCAGTAAAATTCAGAAAGACAATGGTGCTCAAGCACTCCTGCCAGCTCCAGAAATCCACCCCAGGTTGGATGGCTGTCCCCGAGCTTTTTGCTTTGCACTTTTCTTTCACTTGCACTTATTCAAGCTTATTCGGGCAACTGAAGCCACCTGAAAAGTGTTCTGCTATTTTAAAAAAATGAAGCTACCTGAATTTTACACAACTTTGCAGCTAATACCTGTTACCATAGGCAGCTCCACCTTATCACGCCTTTCGTAAGGCAGGAGAAATGGGGCAAGTTTCACATATTCAGTTAGAAGCTCGGCCTGCACTGTTCCCTCCCTGCAGAATCTCCCAGCCTGGGTCTGATCTGTACCTGCCAAGGGCACATGGGGATGCTGAAGCCATTTGGACAAAATACCTTTGCTCCATGTACTACAGCTGCAAGTTGTGAGTCAGCCTGGACCAACTCTTTAGACACTGCAGCAGCATCCCAGCTGGAGTTGTGCATGCACACACACACACTTGTGCTCTCCACAGCTCACTGTCTGTTTGTAGTGTCCCACTTTCCCTCCTCCACCACCTCCAGCAGTCCAGTCTTCATCTCTATTGACACCTTCCCCCTGATTCATGGTGCTGCTTGACTTCATGCCAAGCAGAGGATGGATATCTTTTTATAAAGAGAAATAAAACATCCCCTCTCTCTGAAGGGGAAGGTGAACAGCCTATTGAAACACAGACCTGTTTGCCTTTCTTGTATCCCTGCTACCCAGAACCGTACAGCAACAAAAGATATGACTCAGTAAAGTTATTGAGTGCCAGGCCTTCACATTTGTCTTCCAGTGACTCTTAAGTCTTCCTTTTCTCTATTGAGTTCCATCTCATTGACTTCCTATAAACACTAATACAGAGCCACAGACCCGCAGACATGCCTGGAATACAACCCACACACCTTACAGACACTGCCAGGGTCTGGGCTGGGCTCAGAAAGCCCAGACATCAAACCAACGTAATATAACTAGCAGAGTAGTCAAAACCACAACTCCTCTGTACCCCTCAAAACCACTCCAAGCTTATTTTCTATTTCTCTTCCGCTCATGAATTCCACAGCTGAGCTTGTTCCACCTTTGGGGATTTTTTGTTTCCTTATTTTTTGCCTCAAGTGGAAGCTGAGATTTACACATGTTCACTCAATTCCAAAAGTTTTATGAGAAAACCCCTCCCTGCTCCACATAAGCCCAGACAATGAAACCACCAAGCAAGGCGACTCACGGCAAGACACGGAAATGCTGTTAATGCTAAACTAGACACGGAATTCAAAGCGTGCCTCTAATTAATCACCAGTTAGCCAGCTTCGTCAGGTGGCATCTTCCATCTTGTTTCAGACACAATAGGCTTCCTCCCCTTTTGTAATCACACACGTTCCTCTTCCTCTTGGGTTTAGTGCTTGACAACTGCCAACCTCCTCACCCACTCTCCTGCCATCCCACCCTCCCATCCATCCGACCTGTTGAAATATTAACCCGGAGCAGTGAATGGCTTTGCTGACTGCTACATAAACAACTGCCATGTATCTACCGGTCTGCCACAGTGTCTGCTCCATTAACATCTGAATGTTATCACCGCTAAGCAATTGCCCAGACAACAGGAGGATGGATGGACAGAACTGCCAAAGAAGATGAGCAAAATTAAGAGCAGAAGCTGAAATAAAGGTGAAGAAAGGAAATTGCCATGGGTAGCCTGCCTCCCGCAGCGCACCCTGCTACTGCACTTCCTGCTCCGTAATTTTTGCTGTACGAAATATCACTACTGGCTCATCTTTCTGTGTGCGTCTTGCAAATCACTGCCCTCCTGCCAGCTGTGCTCCCTTGAGTACATCAGTTAGGGGATGTTATGTTTTAATATTAATTCAAATCCATATTGCTGCTGATGAACTCTGGTATGGTCCTTTATAGGAAGGACATTAAGAAACTGCCCAATAGGACTAGATAGCCCTTTGGGCTTGTGTAGTGCACATGCTGAGAGTATAAACCCTTTTCCTGCTTTGGACCCAAGTCCTATCACTTGTGTAGCTCACAAGGAGTTTTCAAAAACCTCAAATACTACCCCAGAAAAATCAGAAGCCACTCAATGGATTCAGAACTCGCACCGTGAAATTGGACCCTTTAGCAATTTTAATCACAGGGTCTCTTAACCTTCTTTGGGATAGGATTAGGAAGTGATGTCCAGGCTCATTGTCTAGGGGTTTGCTTGTGATCCAGACAGCTCAGTTTAACCTGCCTGGAGGTTTAGTAGTAATCTCCTGATCCCTGGCCACCAGCAGGGACAACCAGCTTGCTCCAAAGCCTTACGCTTCCCACAGGCAGCATTCAGTCTCAAGCACATGTGGGCACAGACCTTCTTATCAGCACAAGTACTTTCTTAACCCAGTGTTGAGCAAAACAGCAGCCTGGCAGGGAAGCAGTGCTACTACCTGTGATTTTTCACACCTTCACAACCTACACCAGCTCCCACGCTCTCCTCTACTTTCCAGCCACTCTTTGTGGAATAAAACAGAAAATGTGATAAAACATCTGATGATGCAGGTGGCACCATCTGCTTCCTCACCAGCTGCTACTTCCACTTAACCATCTTTTACCATGAATTATTAGAGAAGCAAAGTGACCACATATGAAGCATCTTTCAGGATGGTCTCAGCACAGGAGAGAGCCGTTCTCTTCTTAGCAAGTCCTGAACCTACAGCCACCAACTGCGATTCCTTTCCTATAAGCCAAGTCATGTTCTGGGTGCAATATAAAACTTGACACCAATGAAATTTAACTAGTTCCCAGAGTCTCCAATGGGTCTCTACCCACATATTTATTTCGGAGCCGAACACCAGGCCCCCACTGCAAAACATAGGACTGTGCAATCCAGGGGCTGCAGTTACCACACTCTGTTCCATGAGCCCCTTGAGGAGAGAGAATTACATCTATTCTACATGCAAGATCTGTCAGATTGGTGCATGATCTCTAGGCATGCAGCCTGCTCAGACTGCAATGTATGCACCAGCCAGTTTTGCTCCCTCTGCAGCTACCAGCTAACCTCTGCTATGAATTTGCATACAAGAGAAATACCTGCAGTGCTTTGGTTTTGCAGAATACAGCTGTGACTATGTTGCTGGATAAGAAGGATCCAACCCCATTCTCTAAACTGTGCTCTCTCCCACCCTTGCTGTGTGCATCCAAGGAAGAGCTCAGACAGGCTAAAACCTGTAGCACCTAAGGGGAAGCACCAGCACAAAGCCTGTGGTCTCCCTCAGGAGTTTTAAGACACCCTTTTATTTTACTAAATGTGACACCCAGCTAAACTATATCCTTTACTCCTATGTGAAAAATAGCTTCAGCCAACCCACTCCAAAAAGCATCCTTAGCTGTTTCAGTGACAGTTTTCTTTTCTGCATTAAGCTCTTGGTGACATTGTCCTTCCGCAGAAGGACATGTGAAACAAGTTAGAAATACTTTACTCACTTGAATTTGTCATTACAGTGGAGTTGAGTTTTGGTGTCAGATTCTGCTGTGAAAGGCCAAGAAATTGAAAACTGAAAGGAGGTAGCAAGAAACTGCTAAAATGAACAGTAAACCAGAATCTTAAGGTTTAGGGGTCCAGTGATATCTTTGCACAGTTTCCAAGCATAAAAAAAGATGGTAGTGCTGTAGTACCTTCAAGTGCAGAAACTGAAATGGGTCTTAGGCTTTTGCTGCTGCCTGTATATCCAGGGTATTTTATATCAGCTGTCAGATCAGGACAGGAATGGGTGGGCTAGTGGTCAGTCATTCAGATAAGATACTGATGATACCATGCTTCATTTAGTGGTTATTTCAAATCAGCCTGCTCTTAAGGGCAGATACAATAATTTCTCAATAGAACAGCAGTGGCTGGACCCTGACAGCCCATCAAGACATAGTAATAGGACAGAGTCATGTACTTTCCTCTCTTAAGCAAAGGGAAGAAAGGTGGTGTGTAGCTTCCCCCCCTGATTTGCATTTTTGCTTTCCTTTAAAACAGCATGGCTTTCATCTCACCTCTGCCAGCATCTCTGTTTTGCTGACTCCTCTCCAGGTGTGCTGGAACGGGAGGCTGAATTGCAGAGAGCCCTTGCAATTACAGTGGAACAAGCTTGTCAGCCAGATTTTCAACCACACAAGCATCTACCAAAACCAAACTATGCTCTGTTAATGCAGCTCACTCAAAAATGGAATGAAAATATTTCTCCTGGTCTATCAGACTAAGGCTGGATGCATTTAGGATAATTTACAGAGCCTTTCACCTTTTGGTTGTTGGTTCAAAACACCAATGCTTGAAAGTCTGCTGTAAGAGGACATGAAAACGATTTAAAGCAATTACCATTTCATCAGTACCCCATTTCCGACAGTGGCAAACAGAAGTTGCTTAGAGAAGAACATAAAGTTAACAGTCCTTCCAGACTCCAGCTCTGCAGCTCAGGGACTCCTCCCTGAGCCAGAAAGGATCATTTTGTTTAATGGACATGGCTGGATTTTTCTCCCATGCATTTGTCTAATTGCATTTGGAAGCCTCTTAACTTGCCACTGTGGTTAAGGTGCTGAGCTGGGATGAGCTCAACCAGCCTCAGCTTGGTCCTTGTAGGAAGGCAGTGTCCCACATGCCATCCCCCCAACACGCACTGTTTGGGGACATGATTGGCACTTTCAATTTAGTTACTGGAGGTTAAAGGGATGCCAGAACTGCCAGGTCTAGCTGAAATCTCACACAAATTGCTTTGCAAGAGCAGTGCGGCGCCTGGAAAACACATTAAACTTGCTGGGACAGGAAGCATTGCTCTCCAACAGTTAATCCTGCCCTCCTCACTAACAGTGAAATTCAGGGTGAAGACAGATCAATGGACAGCCTATTCTATCTCTCTTTTAACAAACAACCCAACCAAAGGTAAAAGATCAGTTACATCTCCAGGCTAGAAAAAATTGCCTTAGTTTTAAAACAAAGCCAGAAAATTGTAAGTCACTGCTGAATTTTATGTTCAAAGGCTTTTCTTTGAGAGGTGAAGTGTAACTAGATAAAAGTGGATAACTAGACAAATGCCTTTCCCTCTCCCCTCACTGCCAGGCTGTCCCCTGGCAGACTGACTTATTGGAGCTCTGCCTGGCTGGATACCACTAGACCAGCTTTTTGGGAAAAAACTTGGAGCAATAATTTTTAAAAACTCCTACTCCTCTGCTCAAAGCGGGGGCAGAGGATGTCAGTTGAGCCTGCGTGCTCAGGGAGACAGAGGTCTCAGCCCAGTCACCATAGTGCCAAAAGCCCAAGCTCTGATCCAGCATGTGCAGAGCACTGGGACAAGCTGAACTCTAGCACGGGGCTGAGCATGCTGCAGCCTACCAGCAAACACCCCATCCTGCTCCCGCAGCACCAGGGCACACTCGGAGCCCCACCATACTGGTCATCCCATGCCCAGGACCACTGCTCCAGCCTCCTCTCTCAGGCACAACCTTATTGCCCCCCTTCCCAGAGCAGGGCTGATGAGGAGACACCAAACATCCCACATGCAGAGCCACTTGAGACTAAATAAGAAAACTTTGTCTCCCTGGTTCAAGATTAGTGTGTCTACCTGCAGACCAGCATGACCCCAAGGCTCAGTCACATAGAAAAGATATACCTTTAGCATCAAAACACCTCTAGGGTCTACCTAATAACCTTTTCCAAAAGGAAGAAAACTTATTCTACAGGGGTACTAATCACGTCCTCAGGAGAGCAGAGGAAGGGTAGTACCTGAGTACCTGAGTTTATCACCTTTTACAAACAGCTGCCAAATTCATCACTCAGGAGTTTGCCTGTGATATATTATTTAATAATGTCTAGAAAATACATTATAGATGCAGGGTCTTTTCTTTGCCAGTTGATTCTGATGTTATTGATCATTCTTTAAATCACTTATTGTGATTTTGCTTTGAAGCATTTAGTCTTTGGGCAAAGGTACCAAAAGCAGCTTCTCAATTTATATCCACAATTTTTGATTCAGCAGTTCATAACCTGAACAAACCCTGCCTTTTGTCTGCACCAGTAAAAGCAATTTTTACATATAAAAAAATCCAGGAAATTTGAAATGCTTTTAGAAATTGACCCTGGGTGGGAGTTGTACACAGGCGTTTGGTTAACCCATCCCCTTTGATGGTGGACTGGAGCTTGATTGTGAATTCACTTTAGCTATGTGGGAAGATGGAGGAACCATTCTGTGATTCTGTGAACCTTGTCAACACTGGGCTTTCATACTCTTTTGAAATATTAGCAAGTTATTTAATGGCTTATTGTATTTTCTCTTTTATTCACTAGAACACTATTGAATTTTCTAATGCTAGCACCCAACTACTTAAGTTGCACACAGGAAGAGGCCACGTCCTCACCACAACTCATTTCTTCTCCTGGAAGACAGTTTTGGCAGGTTACCTTAAAGTATCAAGCTGCTTTCATCAAAGGGCCTAGTGACAAAGCAAATTAGTACCTTTGAAGGGCTAGGACAAATACTTATTAAAGCCAACATAAAAATTCTATATACAACGCACCCAAGTTGTGAAGTTGCCCATTATAAGACTGCAGAAGCGACTAGTTTTGGAAAAGCAATCCCCTTTTCACATCTTCCTGACTTCATCGGTCTTTATGGTATTTGCAGCCTTTTTCTGAGGTTGTTCTGAGGAGTTTTAGCTCCACAAGGGCTGAAAGGAGCCTTAATCTTAAAGGCACTTCTAGATCGTATTTGAAGTACAAGATGTGTGCCAAGTGCCTCTGTGTTTGTTTCTCATGCTGGAGAAAGCAGATATCCTCATGCTGTGATACTGCAAGGGTAGCCCAGAGCATCTTTGCTCTGTACTGAAGTTTCTCTGAAACTGTTTGGTGATCTGTACCCCAAAACCCAGTACTGAAAACACCACATCAACCAGACCACCAACCGTGTTGTGCCCGTCACATCAACAGCTCAGGAGGCTCTGGCATGGGTAGGAGCCTCTCTCAGTGGCTTTACTTTGTCTGAAGCTCTTTCCCTTCCCCTCTCAGCAGGAGGTTGAGGGATCAGCCTGTGCAAAGGCTGCAGTTTGCCGACAGCTGCACTGGGAAGACCCTTGGTTGCTGCTTTGGGCAGCTCTTTGCAGTAGAAGTTAACAACAAACAGCTGTTCCACCAGAGAGCAGCCACCTGCCTCTGCAGCACACAGCAGCCTGCTCAGATGCCTTCCTTGGAGCCTTTCTCCCCCCATCCCCATCTCATAGCTGGAAAGTCTCAGGGTGAGCTGCCTGAGCAGACAACTTTAGGCTTCTTGCTCCTGCTTGCCATGGTTCATATCGCACACCAAGGAGAGCTTTACAGCCCTGTGGCACACCAACTTCCTCATGCACAGAGATGCCCATAGTGAGCTGGCACCAATGCAGGTGGTTTTGTAGCCATGGCAAGGGAAGGAAACAGGCTGCAGGGGTCTAAGCAGAGGGAGGTGGATCTGACCCCTAAGCTCTCCAGCTGTAACTCTAAGTACCAGACTAACAAGCAATTCCAGAAGTTCTTCCTTCATGAAATGCACACCATACTTGTTCTCTGCATCAAGAAGTGATGCTATCGGGGAATGAGCTTCATTCATGACCCACAGGTGGGAGTGCCTTTTCCCTACACTTTTGCTGTGTCAGGTTGAGCTGGCATAACCTAACCCAAGTAGGTGTACAGTGATGTTACCATGTACCATGATACATGTCTCAGGATGGTCTTTGCTACAGTGAGTTTGATGATCTCTGCTGTGATATGCCCTCCTAGCATCCTCTCCTGACTGAGCATAAAGCCTCATGGCTCATCTGTTGTGACTGAGGAGTCAAACTGCAAGGCCAGCACTGATGCAACAGTCCCACCATTGTCCAGACACCCTTGTTTTCTCTTTCCCCTCTCCCCAAATAGCACCTCCTTCCCACTCTCCTGCCCACACAAGGCCTCTGGCCCTGTTTTTCTTTACATATGTACCCTAAGTATCTCCATCTTGCCTGTTCAATGATTAACTTCTGGAGCTGGAGTTGTTAGAGCTGGGAGTTACCACTGTCTCATAGCAGATAACGAGGAGGCAAGGAAAATGCTTTTACCCATCAGCTTGAGAAGATAAACGCTCATCTCACAAGACTGGACAAAATGTTGTGGATTTAAAAACAAAAAACCAAGGGACACTTCCCTAAGATTAAGAAAGTCCAGGAATTGAACTCAGCTCTGGAAAAGCCAAAAAGCCAAAAAGCCCTGTTATGGTCAGTCATTCAAAACTCCAGTTCATCAGGAGCTTACACCACCTGCACTGAGCATCATACCTTTACTGTATGCCCTCATGGCCTGAAAGTCCCATGAAAACCAAATTCCCAGCACAGGGAAGCTAAGTGCCACCTTCTACCAGTGCTGCTTAGCCAAATTTCTGGGACAAGTAAGCTCTTGCCAATGTCAAATGTATCGCACTGTCAGCACAATTTGTTCATAGTGGTGGGGCTGAACAGCCTGAGAACAGCTCCATCATCTCTGTGCCATAGGGTCTGCTGCAGGGAATGCTCCAGCTCCCCCCCAGAGCAATAACCTCAGCCTCCTGCTCAGAGGACTCAGCTAGCTTCTCCCAGCTACAAGTTGTTCCCTGACATTTCATGCCTTCTCCCCACCCCCAGGGTTTTGTTCCAGGCCAGTGAAGCTGTGAAAAGCAACTCAAACATTTCAGAGTCAGAAGAGGTGTCTGAAGTAGATGTGAATCTACAGAATTCCTGGAGCTGGAGCTCTCTTGCTTCATAAAAACCAGCTTACCCATCTTGAGCTGATTCACTCTCCCACTCCTACATGTCTCCTATCTCTGCTAATCTAGCAGCTATTGCCTCTCATAAGCCTCCAGAGAAAAGAGACAAGACTTTAGATTTGTCCCAAGAGATAACCTACAGGAACATTTTTTAATCCCTAGAGCACTTTGCAAAACAGCCTGAGCATTATACTATTACATTTGGAGGCATGGAAATGAAAGAGCAAAGAGGTTTGGACACTTGGGAAGGTCTAAATATTATTTCAGTCTAGTGCATGAGGTCTTCAACCAGTTCCTGTGAAGTTGGCTCATTCATGGGGCACAGAGCACTGCCACATCATGGTAATGCTTTCAGTCCCAGGGCGATATGGCCTCTTCAGCAGGGCACACTGCCCTAGTAAGGTCAGCACCTTCTGTCAGGGGTAAGTGGACCTGTTGCATACTACAGCTTGTTTCTGGAGGTACCACTGATTCCTTTCCACATCACTCTACAGCAGAGGCACACTTCTCCTAACAGCCCAGGGACACAGTCTCCCTTGGCTTTTGTGCAAGAGGCTAAAACCACAGCCCTGAGTGATGGTAAAGACCTCCCCCCCCCCCAAATATCTTTGCCAGCTAAATTGTCATATGCTCATCTCCTTTGTATCACAGTGCCTGTGCCTGCCTCTGCAAACAGCAGCTGCCCTGGGAAGCCACCCAGAAATCAGGGCAGTGCAGACAGTTTATTACATTTGCATGCCTGTGTACAGTCCAGGGCGCTGCTCAAATCGCAGGTCAATGGGAGCTGCAGGGATTCTCTGCTTCTGGGGGAAACATACTCAGGCTAAAAGCAACTTCAAAAACACACGTTTAACCTGAACTCTTATCTTTTATCCCTTTAAATATCCAAGCGGCCACTTTTGCAAGCCTGAAGCCTGGACTCCAGCTACATTTATTTCCCTCTTTCATCCCAGCTGCAGCTCCTCAGAATTTATCTCTATGGTTAACTTCCCCTTTCATAATATTAGCACAGTTGAAGCACTTGCTTTCCTGTTGCAGGCAGTGATTATATAGCAAATTAACCACAAGCTGTTCAGTCCAAGTCCAGCAGTTGGAAAGATGCTCCTCTGAGTAATGGTTTGTGTAGTTGATGCTTTCATCTGTAATTTGCATTTGTAATAAATGCAGAAATAAAAAATGGGGTCTGTATTTTAAAAATAGCTTGGTATGGCAGGGGCAGGCAGACAAGCTAATGGGGAGGGAGAGACCTCGGGTTGATGGCTGCATCCCAGGGCACCACACCATCTCCTGCACAGGGAGGGGGAATCCATACATATGGCTCTCCCACATGTAAAATCATGGAATGGTTTAGGTTGGAAGGGACCTTTAGAGGTCATCTATGCAGTTGTACCATATCACACAAGTCATGGGCTTCCTGCCCAGCCTGATTTTACACAAGGAGAAAGGGCACAAAAAAAGAAAGCAGAAGTCTGTCTTAGTTTATTAGACACATGCCTTGTACTAACAATTACATACCAGCAGTTTCCACCATCAGAAAGATGGCTCTTGTGTGCACCTGGGCACACACACCCCAGGTGGCACAGGGGCACACAGCAGGTAGCCTAGCTGAAGTTTTGCATGCCCTATGGCCTCCCTGCTAGGGATGGGGATACCATGTCTCCTCTACGAGCCCCACACAGGCTGTGTCAATGCTGCAGAGTAGCAGGGGAACACCTGAGCCAACTTTGCCAAGCTCCAGCCTGTAGGAAGTAGGTCATCTCAGGGGCATGAAGCTCAGCTGGGGCAAGCTGACACTGCTGAGGAGCAAAATACCCAAGCTGCAAGTCAAGCACCACATTGCCTTGACAAGACTGCCCCCAGCATTGCTGCTACCTCACCACACACCTAGGGACATACAGGCATGGTAACATTAGACCAGCAGCCAACTGGTGTATTTTTCCAAGTTGAGAGTATCACTAAAATACTGTGGGTAAATGGTGATGCCTGGAAACAAGAGTGCTGCACCAGTGTCCTGGCAAAGGGGCAGTACTGGAGCAAGGAGAGAATCTCCAGAGTGTCTTGCTGACCCATCAAGGTGCCACATAGCTTGTGTGGCCCTGGAAAGGCTTTTGGAAGGCAGCTCTTCTGTGACTGCACTGGACCCCTCTTTGCCTCTCACCTGACTCTTCAGTAACTATGCTCATCACCTCTTTGATCTCAATTCCCTCAAGCATAACAGTTCATGGTTCTCAGCCAGTGCTAAGAAGCACACAGAGACATGAATAAATACCCATGCTAGCTATTGCTGCCATCACAGCAGCCACACAGGCTGGCAAAGCCTTAGGCAGCACCAGCTCCCTGCATCCCTCCCTCCTTGCAGGTCTGTAGCAAGCAGCTGCCATCTCCCAGGTCACACCGCGCAGGCTCAGCCTGCACATGCTGGCTTCACATCCCCTGCCTGCATTTACCACCTAATGCAGGGCATAGCCAGTACACTTTACTGCCCCAGGGCATCGCGCTGTGCCAGTTGGGGAAGGCGGTGGCTGTGAGGTGAAGATAGTTACAGGTCCACACAGAGGCCTCTTGATAGATGCTCCCCTTTACCCCACCCATAAAATCTCAAGTTTTGGGACACAGACCTACAGTCTCAGTTAAGGAGAGAAAGGAGAAAAAGCGGACACCAGAGTACATCCTCGTCCCCATGGACAGCAGCAGACAGGCAGCCACGAGCAGTTTCCCATTCCCACGCCGCAGGCGTTGCCCTCAGCCCACGCAGGTGTACGCTGCTCCCACTGTTCAGGGCAGACACGGGCGTGCAACTCCTGCTCATTTGCTGAGGTGGCTCAAGGGAAGTGGCTCCACTTCCTAGAGAGGATACCACAGTGAAAGCAAGGTGGCGGCCTGTGAATTCTGCTCCCCAAAAGACCCCAGCTCCGTTTAATTGAATAAGGAAAAGAAAGATCAGGAGAGCCAGTTTCTTAATGAGATCTGGTAACAGTTATTTGCTACAATTAGGAACCAACTGAAAAGGTTCCTTTCTAACACTTTGGAGAAGGCCAACATTTTAAAGTTGATTTATCTGATGTCAGGGCCCAACTTTATCTTTGCTTCTGTGCAGCAGTGAGCAGATTTTTAACACTATACCAAAGTTATTACTTATGAATCATCACATATCTATGCATTTCATGGAGCTACTGAAAAAAATATATTAACCTTCCTAGATGGGCAAACCCCAGACCACACTGCACAGGACTCGAGCCTCCCTTGTAAAACAAAACCCTCTTCCTACAGTGATGCTGAAATACAGCCATCACAGGACATGCTCCGCTGTCTCCCCTCACCCAGCTGCAACAGGGTGGCTTGCAGTGGTGAAACAGCTCATCTTTCTGGCCCCTCCCTGGCCAAACACACTAACCCCTAGGCTCAAAAGATCCTGCAGCTTTTAAGGACTTGCATCTGAGCTGATGCAAGGTGAGTTGGGACAGGCAAGTGGCTGAGCAGAGCCCTCCAGCTGCAGGGAATCCAGGCAGGGCAAAGCAGGTATTTGTGGGCAGGTAGGAGCCACAGCCTCTTGCACTGGGAAACAGTGGTTCTTCATCCAGATACCACCCTCAGTGGTCCCATGTTTCAGTTCTCCACCAAGCTATCACAGCTAATACTCCTTCCTCCCGCTTTGCAGCTTTTAGAGGCCACATATGAGCAGGCAGTATCTAGTGCCAGGGAACTCCCACTTTGTCTGGGGTCTCTACAAGCCAGAGGACAACAACTAGCAAGGAGGTGCCTTTGCTGGGGGGGACAGACAGGACATGGGAACTGTCCTAAGAGACCTCTGGGGGCACCCCTAAAAGAATAAAGGTAAGAGATGGATGAACAGCATATGCACAGGAGGGAAGTTACACACATTGCACAGAGGGGAGAGGGGGAAAAAGAAGATTGAATCTTCCTGGAGACCAGTGAGATTCTATAAACATAATCAAAATGTAATAGAAACTTTTTGGAAATGCTGTTAGAAGGAGAAAGCATCAATCTTCATGGAACTCCACTCAACAGGCTTTCTCCAGCTAATCAATCACGGTCAAGACATGGGCTGTCCCATCTGTCTGTGCAAGCGACCAGGAGGAGATTGCTAAGTGCCTGGGCTGGAGCTACCATCTCAGTACCAGGCAATTCATCATGCAGGAAGAGAAGGGGGGAGAAGGGAGAGAAGGAAAATAATGTATAACACTAATAAAGTTTCTCCCCCCTTGCATTCCCAACCAATTTTTAGTAAAGGAGCCCAATCCAGAGTGTTTGTCAGTAGGGGGGTGGGAAGGGGGATATGCACTGGGGAGGAATCGGGTTACAAGACGCACTCCAGTAAACAGAGACAAAAGCCATCATCTGCATACCAGTCCCTTGGCAAAGCCCACACTCACCACCTCGGCTGTTGGCAGCTGCACAGAAGTGAGTGCCCCAGCAGGGCTGGTGTCCCTCTGCTCCTGGGGCTGGGGGAGGACACTGGCAGGGACAGCATCGCTGGGGAAATGCAGAGGAGAGCACAAGGGAGCTTCACCAGCTAGCACTGGGTGGAGAGGTCAAGGCACTGCATGCAAACAGCATTAATTTTTTTTTTATAAGGATGCTGCCATAACCATTTGGGGGGCCCTGAAAGTGGAATAAAGCAAAGCTTAAGGACTTGCAGAATACAGCCTATTTCATCTGCAGCACATATGGGATTTTTCACATCACATTATACCAACATGTACACACACAGGGTGGGTACTTACACTGCAAAGAGGGACTTTGCACTTTACTCAAATCCCCACTACCTTTAAGCTGTTGTCTTGGTCTTCACTGTGCAGAAGTCCCTTCCTTCCCCAGCCACTCATCAGTCTGGGCCCCAACCTTCCTTGTGCTCAGCCACTCTGTCTAGAGGCACTAGCAGCAAGGATCCCCAGCACACACCTTACAGCCAAGGGCTCAAATCCACATTTGCATGAAAAGGTACCACTTCCCCTGCTAAAGGCATCCAGAAATGATGCAGTGCAACATGACTCCCTTTCTATCCACGCTCCTTTTAAACCTTGCAGATTCCTCCCTTCCACTGAATTTTTGAAGTGGAAGACAAAAAGCGTCTGACAGCATCCTTTACCAGAGCCAATGCTGGTATTTTTAGGTGCCACTTGTCCACGTACAGCCCATGTTTGGCATGTTCTGTGCTACTCTTAGCATCAGACCTTAGACTTGACAAAACTCCCCTTGTGTTTACAAACACAACAAAATACCACAGGCTTTCTTCAAGGACTCCTTTGGCCTTAGGAAGGGTTCAGTCCGGACTCAAGCCCAGCTCTCTGCCATTGCCAGTGCTTCCCATGACACCTAGAATAGCCCTAGCATGCATCTGAAGATAGTACCTAGTTCTGCATAAAGGATTTTTTTCTTCCTCATTTTAATTACACAAATATTTTTCCTACTAGTGTTTTGGCCAACGGTTGTAGAGATTCTTGTATGTTCAGCACCAGGTGAATGGGAAACCAACACAAATAAGCTCACATCTGCTTAAAGGGCCATTAGAAATAGGAAACCAGTAGAAATTTATGCCCTAAACATTTTTGTTGCCCTAAATTTAATCTAGTGGATTGACTGGACTCCACAGGTGAAGTTCAAGAAGTGAAATTAAGTAGGTGAGAGTATTATTCTTCCAGAGCTATGACGACCCCCCCATACCTTCCAGTAAATGTCAAAATTCTTCCCTTCCTCCATAGATAAAAATAGACTCAACTTAAAGAATGTAGTATAAAAATAGACTCCACTTAAAAAATGTAGTGACACAGGATTTTAGCCTCTACTGTAAGTGTAAATATAGCAACAAATTAAGTAGAAACATCTAGTAAATAATGTTGACATCCCTGAAGGTGAAGTTGCTTCAGGTTTAACCCTTACCAGCTGGTCTGTGACCAGGTAGTTTAACCACTATAATGGATTGCCTTCAGGGTGTGTATGTCCCATCTTGTGACACAGTTAGTTCTCTTCTGTCAAGGTTGGCTTCTGCTCCCCCTTCCAGCCCCTCCCCACAGTGAAAATGCCAGACTGAAATTTTTCTGGGGTTTATTACTATGAGAAGCCAGTGCAAAACTCTGCTCAGGGTACAGGCACAGCGAAGTTTATGAAGAGCTGAAAAACGTGAAGTTGCTTAAAACATATCAATTCATCAATTGTCAGGAATTTAAAACATTAACACATGGATTGTAACTACTTCATCTACTCCTAGATGTGCTTTTAAACACATATAACCACCTACCCCTTATGTCCTAATGTGCTTGTAACCATAGTTAATAATTTATTAACCCTTTACTGCCAGAGTTTGAGTATAAGGCACAGCTCAGCAAAAGCCAAGATAGCATGGTCACCAGCCCATGCAAGAGGCCCACTATTCTTTACTGGATTCAGTTGTGGCTCCCAGGTTATATTCCCCCCCAACTCTCACAATGACATTTTAGAAGAGCCACCACCATCAAGTCCTGCATAAACACAAGGCAGGGATCATTTCTTGAGCCAGATCTCCCAGCTCTCCCCCAGAGCCGCAGCTCCAGCTCAGAGGTTACACAAGGCTCGAGACTTCCTTCTTTGACCCCAAAGGCCTAACACAAGTCTCTGGGAAAGAAAATAGCTAACATGATCATAGCTCTTATTCAGATATCCTCACCCTTTTTCTTTTTTTTCTCCTCCCAGGCAACAAGGAGAGCCTAGCTCATCACAGAGGGAACCAGACAGGATACCACGGCTCTTGCGCAAGTTCAGCCTTTCAGGGCACAGCATACCCCAAACACAGTACCTCTCCTAAAGGTTTATCCTTCCTCTAGCTTCTTTCCAAAGCAAACTAGCCCCTCATGCTCCATTAACTCCTTTATATGTCATCTCACCCCTCCTTCCACCTGGAAGGGGCAGGGGCTGGCTCAGATGGCCCCAGACCTCCTGCCATCCTGGGAGAACTGGAAGCAGCTGCTGAGGGGTGGGTGTCTGCAGGAGCTCTCTGCGTCCCAGGTGAGCACAATGTCAGTTTGCTTGCTAGCCTGGCATGACCAATTTAGGTAGCAGTGTTAAGGGCAAGTTTCTGCAATAAAACTCTTCTTTAGTTGATATACAGTTATTCTCAAACCATAACCTTCCTCCCTAATTACCATGAATGTAAATGACCTCTGGTATGAGGTTTATTATAACGATCATTGAGCTGTGGATTTTTAATAATAACCTCCTGGATTTTCCACTTGATTTCCTGATTTACTTTATATTTCCAGGAACACATATAAGGGTCCGAGACTTCAACTATATAAAGTCTGACCATGACCTTCACTGGTTCTCAAGGCCACAGCCTCTAAATTGTTAGATGCATCCAAGCTTTTGGGTTTTCAAAGGGTCTCAGGAATTTAGGCAGTGTGATCGGGCTCCCACTGATTGCTGTG
This sequence comes from Anhinga rufa, assembly GCA_013400875.1. Classification (NCBI taxonomy): domain Eukaryota; kingdom Metazoa; phylum Chordata; class Aves; order Suliformes; family Anhingidae; genus Anhinga; species Anhinga rufa. The sequence continues at coordinate 89,063 of VZTV01069952.1, read as the reverse complement.
GGGTAGGGATAGCTGAATCCCTTTGGCAAACTCAGGCATTTTACTTTTCATCTCAACGTGGGCAGACAAAGTGCAGACCCCATCCTGGTGGAAGGAGGGAATGCATCCAAACAGTGACGTGGCTTAACAGGGAAGGAGCTCGGTATTGCAAGTCAGGCAACTCCCACCTCACAGAAAGCTGGGAGAAGAAAATCCGTTGTGTAAACTGCTGGAGCAATTTAAATACTCAAAATGTGCTCTCTGGAGTTGGAGTTTGCTCAGAGCATTGGACAGTGGATCTCCAGACAGTGGTGGCCTTAGGTCCAGAAGGAGACTTCCAAGGCAAGAGAGGGAGGTCCACTCCCACTCTCCAGTCCAGTCCAAGCCATCCCCATGCACAGAGATATCTTGTCCTGTTTTTTCAGGAAGCTAAACAGCCAACAAAATCCCGTGTTGTTTAAAGATTATTCTGTTAAAATGAAACACTGTGTTTTTACATTATTGCTAATAGAGAAAAGTACACAAATAATTAATAAATGTTAACTTGTCTCTGGGGCTTTCCCTTTTTTGCATGTTTATTTTTGTGTTACAAATGACATCCATTTTCCGCAACTCACTAAATTGGCGGATGAGGAAAAGAGTCCAAAAGAAGAGCCATAATCCTCAAGGGGAAGAGCAAGCTGTTGTTCCAATCAAGATGTATCCTGACAAGTCAAGTTGGTGAAACCCATTAATTAGCACTTTTGGAAACAGTTGCAAAGTTAATTATTCTTCTTTCAGATGAAAGAAAGCTAATTTCTGGCATTTGCTTTGACAGTGACATGCGCTAACATTTTTAGAGTTGACATCCCTCAAGATAAATGATACTCTGAAGTGTGCATGCAAACATTTTGACTGGGAGCTACTGTGGCGAGTTGACTGCACTGGCACCTCTTACTGCAAATATTTTGCATCTGCTGGGATTGTGATCAAAGTTTGGAGGCTAAGAGGAGCGTGGGGAAACTTCATTTTCAACTTCAGGGAGAGTGTGGGTGACTCTGGCTTCAGACAGCAGGCAATAACAATCTATTTTATCTAGGTAACGTCAGTAGGGAATGTAAAGCTTTCTAGCTAACTGTGCTGGCAAAAAGAAAACAATTTTTATACTATCTGAATTGCTCTGCTCAAGAATCATCTTTTGCTCATGGGCTGGTAGCAGCAGATGAAACAGATCACCAGAAGGAAGTTCTGTCCTGGTACAATCAGGTGTCAGCTGGTATCAGCTCACGTGTATTTTAAAAGGCAAGATTTGGGATGTGGAAACTCAACAAAACCCTTATGCCAGCCCCCAATGTCCTCATTGGGAAGAACATTAGTGTGATTTGGGATTTAGTCCCAAAAACCCTTTTGTAGTTTTGGGAGCTGCCTTGCTCACGTCTTGCATGTACAAGGGCAGTGAGGGCAAGAGTTTGTCTGTAAATGTAAGTTATTTAGGCCTCCTTTTAAGAATGTATTTTGATCCAGGATTGTGCCAGAACACACACTTCAAACTCCACTCACATAAAAATCAGTATATGCCTAAAACCTGGGCTTCGACTTGCAATTTTTAGGGAGCTACAGATCCTCCTTTTTTTTTACTCCAGCTCTTTACATCACTGGCATGTCTCCATGACTGATCCAAGTTGAATTCTAGGACCCCGTTTTTTCAGTTTCAGTCCTCATCTCTTGAAGTCTGAAGGGTTGGTGTGAGATGGCACAGCCAAGAGAGCTGATCCAAACTGGCCAAAGGGATATTCCATATCATATGATGTCATGCCCAGTATATTAACTGGGGGGAGCTGGCCGGGGGAAGCGGCAATCACGGCTTGGGGACTGGCAGTGTCGGTTGGCGGGTGGCGAGAGGTTCCATCACTTGTTTGGGTTTTTTTTTTCCCCTCCTCCTGAGGTTTCATCTCTCTCTCTCTCTCTCTCGTTATTTTTTCCTTTTCATTATGTTATTATTATTATTAGTAGTAGTAGTACTGTTTTATTTCAATTATTAAACTGTTCTTGTCTCAACCCACAAGTTTTCTTACTTTTGCCCTTCCAATTCTCTCCCCATCCCACAGGGGTGGGGGGAGTGAGCGAGTGGCTGCGTGGTGCTTGGTTGCTGACTGGGGCTAAACCACGACAGATGAGTAAGGGGAGTATGCCTGAAACACAGAAACTGCTTTATACAGGAGCTGCGTTTCCAGGAGAACACACTAAACGAGAACTGTTATTTGGAGAGTCCCAGGGTGACAAGCAGAAGAGCTAAATAACTGATCTAAGAAGGTCAAAATCTTCCTGGTGAATTACAGAAGATCCTGCGCCTTTAGTTGTCTCCTCCGAGGCATGGCTGGTTTGGGTGCACCAGGGGCCTGGCAGCGGGGGATGCTCTCCCCTGCATCCCCTCCGGTATGCTCAGCTCAGAGCACTTTGGAGCAATCTTCCTTGAACAGCCCTTAATAAATTATCAGCCCAGTGTATCACCAAGGGGCCAAACCACCACTTTAGGAACCTGTTGCTTGTTTGATAAGATTCTTCAGAAATAATAAGTGCAGGCAGGTACATGAAGAAAGGAAATTGGTGGTAGAAAATGTATCTAATTTGCTTTTCAATCAGCATGTGGGGGAAAAAATTGAACTAGGAAGGTGATCTAAAGGACTACTTAGTTGGTATGCGATTCACACACAGCAGGGCAATCAAGAATGTGGAAACACCGGGTTCAGAGGGCTCGATCCAACGTGGGAGGCGAACACCACCTTTTCCTTCAGGGGAGCCAAAAAAAATGACATGTGCTAGCATGCAAGTCCTTGCAGACGCAGACAGGCTTGCTATGCTGAGACAGTTTAGTAAGGACAAGACACAAGAAAATAAAAAATAAGTAAAAAAATAAAAAAAATTGCTTCGACCAGTTCTCCGCTTTGCGAGGAGCAGGGAGGTGGCAGTCCTGAGCCGAGAGACTCGTCCTCCCGGCAGCTCTGCTGTGCTCCTTTTTGCATATTCCTTCATCGTACATAATACTTATTGCCGCACAAATTGCAGGGATTATTTTCTCTTAACTGCTAATGGTTTTAGAGACTGTAATTGGGGGTAGTGCTTTGTAATTTAGTGCTAGAGGGGAAGGTACCTGTACAGGAGGCTAACTTTTTTTCTGCGGGCACACACAGTTACGGCAGGAATACTGGCAAAGAGGGAGATCATTTACCAGTTCCCCACTTTTCTGTGCTGTACTGGAAGGTTTAAGAGGTTTGGAGCATTTTTCAATCAATGTAAACACGGAAAGTTTTTTTTAATTTATCAATAAATCAATGATATTTCATCTTCTTTTGTAGCGTTTGTGATAATACTAGGGTTCACTTAACAACTGTAATAGAAAATATTTTGCGCTATACAGTAAAGAAAAATCAAAGATTCAAACAACTTACTTATTATGCCATGTACTGTGTTGAGTTATGCCCTGAAATTATTACTTTTAAGCCCACTGTCTGATAGTTTGCCCCATTTATTTAAGTATGATTTTAATCAGGATATTTATCAGCCTTGGTTTACTGTATTAGTGTTTGATTTATTTAGCAATGCATATATTTATTTACATTTTAACTTCCAAGTGAGTCATTCTTCTGACTTTGCAGTCAAAGGTTAAACAGTTTGATCCATCCTGGGGCAGATGCAAAATGTGGAATAAACAAGTACAGAGAAAGTGCAGGCCATGAAAAGCAGGATTAACTCTACATTTACATCCCTAACAGGCAACGCTCATTCAGTGTTGCAAAACCAGTCTGTACAGTAACAAAATTTTTGTACCCCCAGATAAGGAAATTACTTATTATAATTGTTTTGCCATGATAAGAAAAGAAAATAGGTATGAAACTCGAGGGGAAAACCAAAGGTAAGAGAAGAAAATAGATGCAGCTGTGGTTGGAAACCCTTGAAAATGTAAAGCTGGGTCCAGAATATGGGAAGAAAATAAAAACACCGTCAGATATATTGTGTTTATTTATTTTCTCAGGCCTCTTAAGTCAATGCCCCGGCATGTGGAGAGCACTGTCGGGATTTCTTCACATGTTTGGGGCTGTGAGGACACGTGTGCAGGCTGTTCAGATGGCAGCAGCGAGTGCTGACAGGCAGCATGTGTTCGGCCGCCTCTGCCCCCTGCCACGATACAGTCGGCACCTATAAATACACTGGCACGGAGATGCCTGCCGCTCACACGAGCGCATTTCAACCCGCTGTTCAGCTTCATGCCGTCCTCTCCCCCTCCTCTTGCCAGGGTAAAATGCAGCAGGGATTTTGTTTAAAGAGATGACACAGTCCATTTAACATTCCCCGTTAAAACGCGGCAGCTGGAGGGGGTCAAACGCCCAAGTGCGACGTGGAGAGGCTGCTCAACGCTGTGGCGCAGCCCTCCTCTGCTCGCACAGGGACAAGAGATCTTCTTGCTGGTTAAAATGCACTTTAAACAACAGAGCAGGGAGAGGGCAATGGGCTTCCAAGGACCATGCTCCCATCCTTTTCTCCTCCATTTGGTGCTCCACTGGGGAGCCTGGCTGTGCCTGTGGTGCTTAGCACAGGGCAAAGGCATGGATCAAGGTGCTAAGGGTCAGCTCCTCAAGCTGAACAGCTTGAAGCCAGCCCGGATGATAACTCTGCTGTCCCAAGTCTTAGCTTGGTGACAGCCTGGCTCCTACAACTTTTGGCTGCAAACTAGCAGTTTGGGAAAGTGGATGGGTGCTCTCCAGCAGAGGAGTGGGGATCAAATGGGAGCTGTGTAGGCAGGAATGGAGATCGGGACTCCCGGGCTCCTGCCTGGCACTGCTAAATGATGATGGTAATGGTTCCCTTTGGGAATGCTTTGAGGTCTATTTATCAATGTTTGCTAAGCGCTTTGGGATCCTTGAACAAGGTGCTATGATGCTTATGATAAATGGCCTTCTTCACACTTCTTCTTCTGTGGCAGCAAACAAATTCTTCTTCTGCAGTTCTAGAAATAAACCCCAATATTTTGCTAATCTGGAACAGATTTTATACTTTATATATACATATATTTCTCAATATAGTTCTAGTAATTAACTATTAGGTAATTTATATATATTTTTCTCTTACAAATTTATTTCTAATTAACACAGATAAAGGATTATATTCTTTATTAATGCAGATGGTTTCTTACTTCTACTTGTATAATTGGAGTCATGTCCTGGCCCTGGTCAGGATCCTGCTCTGTTGGATAAAAGGTAAAGCACAGAGAGGTACAAGCCCCTCTCACTGATTTCCCACATACAGAAGCGGGGGGATAGTTTTGTGTATGTATGGAGGGACAGTTTTTCTGTTAAAATCACCTTATTGCGGTGTGTGTGGCTGCCACTGAGCAGAACCTGCCTGTATTGCATACGTGGTGACTGCAAACCATTCTCTCTGCCCCTGTTTACTGGGAATGTTGAAACCAGCCTATATTTGCCAGGAAAATGAGTGTTCATGGGGGCTGGCCCCTCCAGGTGTCTATCAGCCCAGCTAGGCAGGTACAAGGATCAAGTCTGGCCCAGAAGGGATTGCAAATTATTTTCCTAGGAAGGCTGTTTCAGTCCCATTAGGAGCCCAGTCATTTCTCCATGCTGGGGCATGAGATGAGCACTAGATGCTAATGGGGGACAGCCAGGCAGCTCTGTGTCCTCCTCTGCCGCCTTCAGCCCCGCAGCCGGGCCGGCCGTGCAAGGGGGAGCAGATGCGATCGGCAGTGGGTGAAAAAATCACGAACGGGCAAAATTATCCCAAGGAATCTGGAGGGGAGGAGGTGGCCACATGCAGGGTGCTTGGCTGGGAACCTGATAGCGGTGTCAATGGGGACTGATTTCATCAGACACAATGGATGCACCGAGGTGTAAATCAGGAATAATCTCACCAGTATTAAAGGGAAATCAGTATCGGGCAACATCAGAATTGGCCTGCTGAGTGACAGACGTCCCTCTCTTTTGGGCATCTGTTAAAAGATCCTTTTGCATTATATTGCAACTCCCTTCACAAGGGAAAAAAGAAAAGGCCTCCCTGATTTTCTTGAAGAGACTCAGAGATAAAGACTGATCACATTTCACAGTAATTGGACCTTCATATCTATAATTGCATTGATTTCTCCTAAGTTTCAGGCGTTGACTCTAGTGAGCGAGAAAGCATTGCAGCAGGAAACGGCTGCCAAGAAACCTTCTGCATTTGGGAGGTGTCAGGCTGGGAGGCTCACTGTAGTTTGGTAACTGGCATTGCAAATTGCTTTATGAACAGTTTAATGCATTTAAGAGGGTAATAATTTCAGATCCTACCATACAATTTGTTGCAGTGGAGCAGAAGCGTATCTAAAAACTTCCAGAGTGAAGGGAAGCAGGGGAAGGAGGAAGGCAAAGAAGGGAAAGGGAAGGGAGGGAGGCATTGCAGGGGGGTGGAAAACCTAATTGTTTTAATCATGCTTGATATTACACTGTGAAATTATAATTAACTTAAGAAGTCAGTCAAAACCAGTTAATAACTGTGGTGCAACTTGGCTGATTTGAAGTGGTGCACAGAGGGGAGAGGAGACTATGGTAGCAAAGCTGCTGGGCTTGAACCTTGCAAGCTGAAGCAGTGCAAAGGCCCTCCAGGCAGTTTTGAGGCTCTGCACAAGTAGGGACCAGTACACACATCATCATCTAAGCCGGTATCGCAAGTACTTAGTCACTACAACACTTCTGATGGTGGACTGAGAAGCGCTTTCCAAAGGAGGATCATCAGCAATCTTCCCAGTAGATGACATGGGGAAACCGAGGCATGGAGAGAGAAAATGATATGTGAAATGTCAGCAGGCCACTGCCAGAGCTGGAGAAAGTGATGGCAGCCAGCTGAAGAAAGGATCAGGCCTGACTTTCAGCCTGTGTTTATGTGGTTCTTGAACAGCAGCCTCTGGAGATTGCTTAGTTTGTTCTTTATACATCACTTTCCTTTTGCTCATCAGAGAGCAAATCTTTTCCAGTGACTCCTTGCAGTCAGAAGAAACTCAGCCCTTAAAATGAGAGTGTACATATGGGCAAATCCTGGTCTTCTCCACCCGTGTAGCTTTATTAAAATATCTAGGATTATATAGGTAAGTGGGAACAGAGTTCGAGCTGTGCAGTCTTCATTGCATGTACACTGTGTATATATGGGTATAACAAGGGTTAATGAGCAAGCAAGCTGGGATAACAAGAGTGTCTTGATGATATTAGTATCCCAAAATACATATATAGTCATGGATAGTGCTGAACCCTATGGGAGGCTGATAGCGATAAGGGTAGTGACGCTGTAACTAGCTATGAGGACCGTAGCAGAAATATTTGTCACAGAAAAGATGCACCTAGGAAAGTTCTGTGTGTGTGTGCCAGATATTGCTGTCACCGATTGCTGTAGCAGGGCAGCAGCATATATATTTACAGTCTGGAGGATATATTGGGAGTGCTGGGCAATGGCTAGATATCAGCATGGACAGAAAACACGAGAGGAAGGAATTAGAGCAGAGTGTGGGAATAGGTCTCAGATCTCTTCTTAGAAGATGTGTGTTGAATGTCTGGAGCTGAATTTGTGGGTAGCTTTTACCACTTAGGTGCTGCGGTGAAGGGAGAGATGTTCTAAAAGGGGAGCTGCAGCACTCCAGGGTTTGGGTATTTCCCGCAGCCCCATCGGGTGTGCTGTGAGTGTCATCAGACCGTGGGCTTTGACTGGGGACAGGCATCAGAGCAGTACAGCTGGGGACAGCTGTACCATGTCCTGTCATCCCCGTTCCTTACAGCAAGCTTATAGGGAGAAGAAGAGGAGCTTGTGGCTATTACATGCTCACATATGGCACCAACACAAATGCGTGGTGCTCTGGGTAGATGTTCGGGTCAACTTTCTTTTTATTGGACTTTAATGCCTCTCCTGGAGTGAGACTCTGAGGTAGTTGAGTGACTGGCCAGCCCAGGCTGAGCTGGGTTGTTGCTTAACAAGCACCCTAAACTCATCCTTCCCATTAGTCCCAAATCCAAGAACAGACAATTGGTTCACAGGACCTTCATGGTGACAACCAGGTCATCCTCCTATCCATTCCTCTGTGACCACTGTAACTGTTTTAGGGCCTCCGTGACCATTGTTATCATGGTACCAGACCGAACAGAGCAGTGCTGCAGCATGACCAGGAGGTTGGCAAAAACAGGCAATCTTGGATGAAGCAGGAGGAATTCCACAGCCAAGACCTGCCCCCTCACCCCCAGATTACACCAGCCATAGCTCCTGCCCTGGAGCACCCATGGAGCAAAGGCACCTGCTGCCAGGCGGGGAAAGGTCTAGAACTGTACCAAGAGCTGGGCAGGCTCTGCCTCCCTGGGACACCTCCAGAATGCTTTGGCCTTGCTGCTGCACATCTGCTGGAGAGGAGGCGTGTTGGATTGTTTTGCGTTATGCGTTCCATATCAACTTTGGAAGATATTATAAAATATAACTAACCTATTAACTTAGAACATACCAACAATTGGAAGCTTCCTTGGAAGAAGTCTCCCTGTCTACCTCTTCATCCTATAATTGCTTTGATTAGGGACTACTGGTAGAAGGACCCAAGTGAAATCAAAAGCCAAAAAAACATTAAAGGGTTTCTTCCTCACCCCATCTTTTTTATTTTACTCCCCGTCAGTATTTCTGTGACAACTCAGCCCCAGCAGCCCCAGGGGACAGGACAGAGAGACGAGAAGGAGTGGAAGTGCCCTTTGACTAAGTGGGCATTAAATGTTGGCTAACAACCGAGAGACGCCGTGTGACTGGAGAGAGGGGGAAAGTTAAAAAGAAAGAAAGAAGAGCTTTTCAATATGAGCATTCATGTAGTTTTGACAGGAGCAATTTATCATGGCTATGAAAGGCGGCTCTGCCTCCACTGCTGAAAGACAGCCTGGTTAAACTTTTACCTGCTCCTCTGAAAAGGGTGCTGTGCCGCAGCCGGGAGGGGATTGCTCCCTGCTCCGGTGATGCATCTCTCTGCGGGGTCTGGGGGAGGGAAGGGCAGTGGTTCCCAAACAGCTTGTGCCCATCTGTTCTGCACAGAAAGAAACCCTGACAGGGAAGGGGGAGGGAGCGTGTGAGCCAGCGAGCCGGGGGTTTCCGGATGCCCGCGCTGCATTGGGAATGCGGTGATGTGATGGGAGCAGGGCTGGGAGCTGCCCCCCAGGAGATGCTGCAAGTTAGCACCGAGGATTTCACCACCCCCCTTTAGCTGCCCGAGAAGTATAAAACATTGTGGAGCAACGCTCCTAAGCTGGACAGCGAGGTGACCTGATATGTTGGGGGGTGTATCGTCGGTGGCATTGCGGGTAGGCAGTGGTGGAGGAGGGGAAGCCACTGGGGTGCAGGAGGCAGCATGTCCCGATATGCAAGAGGTCCCGTTGCCATCCCTAGAAATTGTTTGGAAGGAACAGGAGGGATTATGCTGAGGAAAGAAACATAAAAACATACCCCAAGGGAATTCAGCTGAGATATTCTTTTGCCTTGGGTCTGTACCAGCTCATGGCAGGCGGGAGCCCAGGCTGGCCAGGATCCCATGCATGGACTGGTTTTTGCTGTACTCTTGTGTGGATTGAAAATTTCCTGAAAAAATAATTTTCCGCTGAGAGTTATGATCCCTCTAAATTAAAGCATTCCACTGCAAAGAGTAGATTTTGTTGAAATTTTCAGTGGAATGGTTAACAACTTCCATAGGCGCTGGTTTTTTTTGCGATAACCAGCTGGTATTAGGCTACACTGCACTGTATTTTCAATATTTTACATACTAAAATTATACCATTTAAATGGCTATATTTTACATTGTGTGAAAGAAGGCAACCAATATAATAATAAAACTTTTTATCCTTGTCAAAATGAAACTTTGTTTACCCCTCAAANCCCCCCCCAATGAAGATAGAATGACATTTGGAAACCTCAGATGCGTAGCCACATCTTACTTCTTGCCTGCCTGTGCATCCATCAGCACATGCCCCTGTTTAGGCATGAGGGGGACAATTTATATTGTTAAAGAGAGGAATGTGCTAAAGTATTTCCCACATTGCAGGATGAAATCCAGCAGTGCTGTTTCACCAGAATAAAACCCGGCCAGCTCCTGTTCAACAGCTAAACAATTCCCTGACTGTGAAACGGTATACCGAGTCGACAGGGATGTATAGTCACACACCAAAGAGCTGAACTCACCTGACATTAACCATCTCAAATTTAGGCTTCTTTTTTAAGCCAGTAATCTGGCTTCTCTTTAGACACGAAGGAGAGAGAGAGAGGGAGATACAACTGCAAAAGACAATTTGTTCCCCTCTTAAACACAATGTCTAAGACATTGCTGAAGCTAGCTAAGGGTGAAATTCATCTTATTTCTTACCCTCTGTATGTTTAAGTCCTGTCCAAAAGCTGTGGGACATTTGTTCACGTTGAGGCAGCTTCACAGAAATACGAGTTGTTCTAAAGACTGTACTGAAAGCCCTCACGCCAGAGACTATGGCCGCATTATATTTGAAGCAGAAGGGGCATTAAGTGTACAGATATTCCCACTAGGCTTTTCATGTCATTAATTGGTGATCTTCCGACTCTGAAATAACATTTTTCCCCCTCACATTCCTTATTTCATTATCCCCAGTTCAATACACATCAGTGCAGTATGAGGCAAACTAGTTAGATATATTAGGAATTATTTAAATTAGAGAGAGATGTATGGGTAGTTAAATACTCAGTCTTCTATTCTACCCTAATTACGTATCAAATTACACTCAAATTATACCCAAATATAGATGTAGGGAGGTAGTCCTGAAATCTCCAGGAGGTATCAGTGGGAGAAAGGTGAAATTAAACAGGTGGTGCAAGCAGATCTGAACTAATGCAATATGAAGGCTGTACAGGACTATCATTTTCCATTGTGTCCTGTTATTACCAACATTTGCTTAAAATTTCTTTGCAAACAAGACTCAGTAATGAATGAGCGTGCTCTGAGCCTGGGGGAAGCAGTTTATTTTTCTAATGCAAGAGAATTTTGCTCTTGATTTTAACATCGTTCTGATTCTCATTCCTCTTTGTGAAAACAAGACTGTTACATTAATAAACCACGTTTGTCACACTGTCCAGCAATCAAGGGGGTGGCGGGACAGACTGATGCCTCTTGAACTGGAAAGCGTGTCTCTCAGACCGCTTCCCATGTAGCAGATTTCAATTCCTAGTTGTCCTGGCTGCAAGTGGATGGTGCTATCACAGTAATGTTGTAAGCCTGCACTGTCCCTGGGACATTACATAGTTAAGCTGAGCTGTTGCTACACCCTTGATTTACTTGGTAAAATGAGTTTAATACTCTTAAAACCACTTTCTAGGGGATTACAAAAAATAACAGCTCTGAAAAGTATTGCACTGCCTGGAATTCCTTCTTTGAAATCCTCCTCTCCCCATGGACAAAAGGAGGAGATCTGCACGCACGCAGCACAGTGCCAGCCTGGTTTGGAGAGTGCTCCGGAGCTCATGGCCATGCCCCCATCCCCCAGCATGGTTGAAAGCCCCCAGTTCTCTGGGAAAGGACATGATGGCGTCGCTGCACAGCAGCCAACCATGCTGCTGCGGCTAACAGTTGCACTTCTGCCACGTCCTGGCTCTTTACCACTGCAGGCTGTGTTGAGACACCCACCTACTTCTCAGCTGGGGAGGTGTTTCTGGTATCAGCTTTGGAAAAAGCAGCAGATGGTCCCTGAAACCAGGTGTCCACCCAGGAGAAATGAGTAGCAAACTCTACACCTGTGGGAAACATCATCATTCTGTTCCTTCTGCAAGATGAAAAACCTCCTCAAATCTGAAATAAAACCCCAAACAACGCCCTAAACCTGCCAGCACAATATTTATGGTCTTTGAGGACCTCAGGATCTGGTATCCATGCCCTTGTGATATCTCTGTGGCAGAGTGCGATAACAGCAGTCTCTGAGCGAGTGAAGCAGATTCTCACCTCACATCTCAGGTGTCCCTCCCCATCAGCTGCTGCTGGTGGAAATAATGAAAATGTATTGTAAACAGCAGGATGGTCACTACTTCTTTATTGCTTCTATACCCAGCATCAGGAGGAAGTGGAGAGTGGCCTATAAATAACAGCTACTTTTCACAGGCAGAGACAGAGACCTTGGCTAAGGCTACAGCAGATCAGACCTCAGCAAATAGTGGAGGATGTCACAGACACTCGTTTCCCACCCTGACAGCAGCAAAGGCTGGCTTCTGGGTGTTGCTAGAGCCCATGGTGTTGGTGAAGCTAACAGACCAGCCTGTGGCTGCAGTGCATTCCTCCTGAGCGTTAACAAACGCAGCATCGGTGTTGGACTAGGCAAATGTCTGCTGAGAGTAACAGAGGTAGAATTGCTGGTGTGGCATGGAGGAAAGGGCTGCAGGACCTTTGGTGATCTCTTCTGGATTATTTTCTGTGATTCTGTGAGCCTATTCAATACACAGCTATTCATTATGTTCAATGCCAAACTCTGAGCAATAAATGGTGAGGAACAAACCTAGAGACTGAGATGCAAAGCTACACATTGGAGTGAGGGCAGAGAGCAGAGAGGCTGGCTGGGGAGTGTCTCCAACATGCCACTCATTAGTACAGATTTTTAAAAAGAAGACTTTTTTCCATGAAGAAGCCAAAATCCCGTTTATGAAGCAGCAAGGCTCAGGTCCTCCAGGGTATCAGACTGCCATTGAGAACGTTATTCCAAAATAAAGGCAGCTGGTTACTTTGGTCTCAGAAGTATTCAGGAAGCAAAGCTGGAGTTAGTGTTGCTGAGGCTGATTCAGAGGAGGAAGCTCGTCTGGGCACTCTGGATCATCCTGAATCTGTTTTTCCTTTGACTGTGTAAGAATGCAGAGAGATCAGCCCTTTTGGTGATGGACCCTGACCTCCCTGGGAGCTCCACAACGAAGCCAGAGAGCAGGACACAGTGGGCCAGAGCAGAAATCCTCCGCCCCACGTTGCCTCTGAAAAGAGAGAAGCAGAGAGAATACTGAGACTTAAGGCAATCTAGAAAACCCTTGATCTATTTTCAGCATGTCTTGCATAGAATAATTGCCACTAATCAGAAGTAAATATGCATACATATATTTATATATTCCTGTGCAAATTATATATTTACATGGAACCGACAGACTTAGACTTTACTGTTTTTCATGTTGTTATGGAGCAACTTGGTTAGCAAATAGTAATAAATATTTGGCTTTTGCAGCTGAACCATTTTTGATGTGCTGTACCAACAGGCAGGGTAACAAACACCTATCAGCAAGACGCATGCCTTGCCTTGGCTTTTTAAGTCGGCTCCCGTTGGGCTGTACTGCTGGTGGGGACGTGCTGCATGAGCCTAGGGCAAGCGGCAGGGGTGTGGTGTAGATATTCTGATCAAAGCCAGGTTTATTGCTGGTTGTAGTTTGTACCAATATGAAAAAGATCACGGTTACATGAGTTTATCAATGGGCAAAGCAGTAGCCTTGAACACTTGGAAGTCTATATCAACAGAATCAGGCATACAGAAATACACCACAGAAAGTGCGTCAGACTGATCAGCACGCGTCCCTCTTCTCTTGATGGGAAGGTCTATCTGAAATGAGCAGAGCGAGGTCATGCTTCACTCTCTGTTGTATAGCCTTTTTGTTTGTTTATTTTGCACATGGTTCCTGGTCAGTCTGCAGCAGCTTGTGGCTTGACATTTGAAATTCAACCTCTGAGTGGCAATGGCTGGGTTGATTTGACACTTGGGTCACATATTACAGACTTACTTTCTCATTGAACACACTTGGCTTCTAGAATTAGAGGCTTTCTTGGTCCGCATAGTTCCATTTTTATTTTTAGAATATACCACTAAAATTTTAAGACAGGAACTCTAGCTTTCTTTGTGTTTGTACAGCATCCAGCAGAGTCCTAAAGCCTGGGACTAATGTCTTGTGCTATAATACTAAAAGGAAACAGCTAATATACTGGTTCCTTGTATATTATTTTAAAATACCTGATTAAGAAGAAAAGGTATCTGAATTCAAGTCAAAGCAAATTTGTTTAAAATATAAATTTTTAATAAAAAACCCTTTTCATTCCTAATAGAGTATTTTTCTAGCCCCTGCTATTTGCCCTTCTGCTGTGCCTGTCTCTGTCGCACTAAGCAGTGGCAGGATCTGAACATGTGCACCGCATCCTGACATGCCAGGCCTGGCTTTTCACACGGATGTCCCTTTGCGCACTACAGAGGCACCATTCCAGAGGGGAAGAAAAAAAATCTATTTGCATCCAATCGACTGAGCGCTTTAAGTGCTGAAACTAGTAGACCAAACGAGTTTATTAGATTATCATTGCGGAAGTTAATAAAGAATTAATTTCTCTTCATGTGACATCCAAAGGCAGTTATTTTAGTGGCCTGTCCATTTACACAAAGCCAAGTATTTGTCAAGTGTCAAACTCAATTCCCATGACCCAGGCCTCCTCAATAATTCTGGATTAGGAATACCCTTAAATGACATTACAAAAATTTTATTCCAAGATGCATTGAGCTCCTGGGACTACTCGGGAATTTCAGGTTAGTGAAGGTTATGCAGTCAGCAAAAGCTTGTTGGATATAAGATCTGGAATGGAAGGATACGGTGTGCACTTTTTTTGTAACAGTGGAAGACAGCATGTAAAAAAGAAGAAGCTGATTTCCAAAAAGGAATCTTCTGTTCTGTTTCTCTCCCCTGGAAATCATGCAAAGAAGGTTTATCTGCATTGCAAAATAACTAGCCAGTGTGATCTCCAGCAAAGGAAATGCTGTGGTGCCGCTGTAGGAAGAACAGCATGGGTGCCATGAGGAGTAGGAGGAGGAGGCAGAATAAAGCCATCAATTGCTGCTGTGGGAATTAAGTGATATAAAACATCTTCATTCAGAGAAGGAGTTGAGAGTTTTGCACATTCTTAGCTACCAGGTCAGATACAAAATGAAAGAAAGAGGTATCTCTTTATTTTTGTTTTCAGTAGATTTTGTTTTCAGTAGATTTACCTCTGGCCACCAGAAACACAAAGCATACTGGGTGGACACAGAGCCTCCTCTCATGCCTCTAAAAAAGGAATGGTGTAGGGACTTAGACTCAGATTATAGGTAAAGGATGACAGACAAAAAGAAAAAAAAAGATCCATTTACATCACTTGATCCATCAGAAGAAGAGAATCCTTGTGCATACATTGACTTCGTTGTATTTCAAGGTTATATGAAAATGGAAAGCTAGATGGTAATCAGTAGGAAGAGGTGCTGAGCACTGGGCCCCCTTGGTTGGGATAATACACCTTTAAAATTCAAATGGACAGTCTCAATCATTGTTTTAATCATCATTAATTTTTCGTTTGAAGGAGTCACTCCATCATCTCAACAAATTAATTTCCCTCCCTCCCCTTCATCTCTTCCATTTCTTGCCTTTCCCCTTATTGCCAGGACATTACAAGTGCTTCCACCCCACCTTCTGATTAATGTGGGAATAAATACGCCCGAGAGTTGGGGGGCAGGATCTTCAGCTGGGAATCTGGCCCTGCAAGTTTCTGCATGTGGAAAAACCAACAACCTGACTGTATACTTCTCCTCTTCTACCTCCATACCTGTGTCTTCTTTAATGATGCGGGAGATGGCTGTGAGCAGAGCTTGGGGCGCTTCCCACCCTTGCTCTCAGGAAATAGCTCACTAATAACTCACTGCCCAGCAAGGCTTGTGTGGTTCTGAGAGTGAGACCTGGATTCATCGTACCTAACCCTATAGCCTGAAACATGTCTAGGGTGCAATGTTTTTGCTTCACGACGGCTCTCTAGAAGTTAAGTGACTAATCCAAACTTACAGTCTAGACTTCCTTGGCTGTCCTGGGAAAAAGGCAGGGAACTCCACAAACTGATTCATCTGCCCTAAGATGCTTGCCACAGACAGAAAGCATGAATCGTCCCTTGGAGGCACCCACCTCTCCTCCCGATTACAGAAGAAACCTGGGCTACTAACTTAGACAAGGTGCCCAGCCTGGACAAGCTATGTTAGGTGAGCGGTATCCTGCCCAAAGGAGCTTGGCCATGTCAGTAAGACAACTAAATCTTTCTTGTCAAAAACTTGTGGGTAGTGTCCCACAACAGCCTTAAGTAAAACGAAAAAGGAAAGAAAAGAAAAAGCAGACATGATGTCCATAACACATTTGAAACATAGATTTAAGCAGCCACTCAAATCTCACTATTTATTCGTGCTTAGTGTTAACCAGGTGTAAGTTTGTGATTAAAACTAAGCATGGGCTTGATTGTTTTGATGAACTGGGATGGACAGGAATGTTCCTTACCACCTTCAAGGCTGCACATAGCTACATGACTACCTAGAATCAGTGAGCTGGCTTTCCCCCAGTGAAGAGGACATGTGCCAAATGCTACAGATTGCTTAAGCCCACTTGAAAAAGTCAATGTTAGGAGCGTAAATGCAACTATGATATAAAACATTTCAAAGTCCAGATGGACTGGGGTTCTCCAGATTTCCTGTACAAAAAGTATCTACTTAATTTCTGTGTACAGGAATTATGATGGCCACGGTTTCTCTGAAAATAGATCTGGAAAAGGTTGTTCAGCTGGTTGTTTGAATGGGGAACTCTTGTCCCTGTGCTTGCAGTGGGGGCAATTACCCACAGAGGCTGGGGCACATGGCCCTGCCTGGATTTTGTCCTACCTGTGACAATTCACCAACAAGACTAAAGAAACAGCAAACTAGAGACAGCTCCAGCATTTGAGCTACACTGAGGATCTTCACCACCTCTTTGCCTCTCTTCCCCTCTCTTCTGCTCAGATTAGTCTGAGTGGGCAACATGGCATGAATGCACACATGCTTCTGGCAGTGAAAGGCACAGCAAAGCTTATTTTCCCCTAAATATTTCCCATTCAGGTATCTTTGTGGTGGGCTGACCCTGGCTGGATGCCAGGTGCCCCCCAAAGCTGCTCTATCTCTCCCCTCCTCAGCTGGACAGGGGAGAGAAAATACACCAAAAGGCTCGTGGGTTGAGATAAGGACAGGGAGATCACCTGGCAGTTACTGCCATGGGTAAAACAGACTCGACTTGGGGAAATGAGTTTATTACCAATCAAATCAGAGTAAGGTCATGAGAAAATGAAAACTAAATCTTAAAACACCTTCCCCCCACCCCTCCCTTCTTCTCAGGCTTAACTTTATTCCTGAATTCTCTGCCTCCTCCCTCGCAGCAGCGCAGGGGGACGGGAAATGGGGATTGAGGTCAGTTCATCACATTTTGTTTCTGCCGCTCCTTCCTCCTCAGGGGGAGGACTCCTCACACTCTTCCCCTGCTCCAGCGTGGGTCCCTCCATGGGGTGCAGCCCTTCAGGCAGGCACAGGCTGCTCCAGCGTGGGTCCCCCGCGGGGTCACAAGTCCTGCCAGCAAACCTGCTCCAGCGTGGGCTCCTCTCTCCATGGGTCTACAGCTCCTGCCAGGAGCCTGGTCCACTGTGAGCTTCCCACAGGGTCACAGCCTCCTTCAGGCACCCACCCGCTCTGGCGTGGGGTCCCCCACGGGCTGCAGGTGGATATCTGCTCCACCGTGGACCCCATGGGCTGCAGGGCACAGCCTGCCTCACCACGGTCTTCACCACGGGCTGCAGGGGAATCTCTGCTCTGGCACCTGGAGCACCTCCTCCCCTCCTCCTTCACTGACCTCGGTGTCTGCAGGGCTGTTCCTCTCACACATTCTTACTCCTCTCTTCTGACTGCTGCAGCTGCCCAGCAATTCTGCCCCCCCTCCCCGCTTCTTAAATACATTACCCAGAGGCGCTACCACCACCACTGATGGGCTCGGCCTTGGCCAGCGGCAGGTCCGTCTTGGAGCTCGCTGGCACTGGCCCTGTCGGACACAGGGGAAGCTTCTGGCAGCTTCTCACAGAAGCCACCCCCTGTAGCCTCTTGCTCCCCACTACCAAAACCTCACCATGCAAACTCAGTACAATCTTGAAAGTGAGAAATTCCATCAAAGTGGATGACTAAAAACAGGACAGGGTGACACAAACTGCTGTGACACTTTATAGATCCTCTTGTCAGAGTCATTGCACTTTTGAAGTTTATATGATGTTATCCACCTCAAACTTCTCTCCCCCAGGTGAAACCCCAGGCCATAAGTCCTTTGGCAGCCTCCTGAACTCCACCACTTTGGCCTTGGTGCTTGAGACCTATGCACGGCAGGAGATTGATGGAGAGGGAGAAAGATGGGTGCCCAAACAGTGTTTCTGCTGTGACTGTTGTCCTTGGCAGCAGCCCCTTGGCTGGGTGATGAAAGGTTTGCACGGCAGCTGGACTTTGGTTGAGTTTAAACAGCTCAGCTCTCTTTGCACTGCTGCATCCCTCCCGAGGCGCTCTGACGTCGCAGAGTCATGGAGGGCAGGATAAGGACACGCATGATACAGAAAGAAGGGTTGTGCATGAGGGAAAGGGTCTGTGATAGCAATGTTGCCCTTTCTGTGGCAGACCGTTACCAGAAATGCAACTATTATAGATAGAAATAGGGATCTGAGGATAACTTTTTCCTTTCTCCTAGGAGAGTTCCAAGAGGTGACTTTGATTTAGAGCTTGGCCAGCCTCCTCGTATTGAAACTCCTTAAATAATTTAATTTTCCTCCTTTTCTTAGCAGAAAACCTCCTTGTCTTTTAATATCTGACAGAGTTGTGCTGGCAGCACAAATTCTGAAATTCCTCCCAGCCAGGAGCATTCAGGATGGAAACATGAGTTAGAGCCTTGGGGCTGGAAACTAGCCTCAGGGTTTGCTTCATTGCCTTGGGCTACTAAAGCCCGGGACCTGGACAATAATTATGGGTTTGTGAAGGAATTTGCAGTGCCCACTAACGGTGGAGAGAGGTTCAGGAGCAGGGCTCTGTTGTTGGGCATCTTTAGATAACACCTAGTTATCCAGATAGGACAAAGCTACTTCCACAGCAGTTCGTTTTTTGCTTCATTTGTCCTTTTCCATGCTGCTTCCGGCTGGATTCGAGCAGTATCCCTTATTCCCCTTCTCCGTCTGCCTGCCAGGGGAGCAGGGAAGGGGTCGGCTGTCCCCTGCCAAGCTGCAAGAGCAGTGCGATGCAGCCAGGAAGGTGCTGCGTGCTGGGAGCCGACAGGAGAGTCATGCGTGTGGGAGAAGGAGGGGCATCTTACGTCCCCAAGTCACTGTGGTGGCTGACAGTGCCCTCGTGAAACCGCAGCTGGGGAAGGGTTAAACTTTAACCAGCAGGACTCAAACCCTTCCCCAGACCAGCAAGTGCCCGCAGTGCCAAAGTGGAGCCAGAGCAAGGAAGACGCGGAGCTGCGGGGCGGCATGTGGGTGAGACTGAGAAGGAGATGCTTTTCCATATCTCCCCCCAGCCTGCTGGGATGTTGCCTGGGAGGACAGCAGGAGCCTCTGGGAGGGTTTCTGCCCCGTCCAGCCTGCGTGGGTGCATCTTGGTACAGAGCATCCTTGGAGAACGGCTTTGTCCCTGGGTTGTTTCTCTCCTTCCTGTCTCTGGAAGCTGCAGGACCCTGATGAATGACTCCCATAACCTGATCAAAAAGTCTCCCTAACAGTTTTAGTGTGTTTGTGTCCCCCTAGTTAAGATAAATTAGACAGGCTAATGAGACTGATTAGTCTTTAGCTGTGACCCTTGGCCTTTAGGATGTACTTTGAGCTAATAGAGAGAATGGGGATTATAGGCTGTGCTAATGTGCTTGTGTTGGCCTTTTAAAGGAAAACACATTTATTGCTACTTAGAGGAAATTGATCTAATTGTGCTGGAAGCGTTTCTATGGACTGAACATGGAATTTTTATTAAGTAGGTGACTCAGGTTCAGCCAGGATTGCCAGATTTGAAATGGGCAGGAGATATTTTAAGAAGATTCCACCTGGAAACCCCTGTGGCCGCCTCTCTAACTCGTAACAAGCTTCACTCATCCTGACTTTGATCTGCTGCTCTGCGTGTCAGATGTTGGAGCTCTAGGAACTTGGACTGCAATCCCCAGGTCTCATGGCTCAGGTCCAAACTAACAAATCATCAAAGACAACCAGTTGTGTTTGCACGTTTACTAAGGGTTCAACTATTTGATTCCCTTCTCAATCTGCAAAACAAAATGGTTCCCTTAGTTACAGGGATCCCCAGAGGCAAATGAGGAAACAACATCATGCAGCCAGTTTTCAGAATGGCCGGGTGCTCAGGGGCCCAATCCTGCCCTAAAAATAAGGTTTGATTTCATAGCCCAAAGCCCTGCACTTTCTGCTTCATGCACAAAAGAAGCAGCTGTGCCTCTGCAAGATTTCTCCAATATCAGTTGGATTTATAAAAGATACTCCTTCTTCCTATAGGCCTTACCTTTATGGGCTCATGCTCTGGGTAGGTCTGTACCTCCCTTCCAATATATTTAGAGTGTTCAGATGTTTTCCAGCAAGCTTTGATGAAGTGCCACTCACATCCCCTCTGACAAGTTTTGTAAAAACAAGAAGTTCTGCTGGGGAGAGAAAGCAATACGCCAGTGGGGGAAATCTCTGCTCACAGGAACTCTTGCATCTGAGGCATTTAGAGGAGCTCTTAGGAATGCTTCAGACTTGAGGAAAGCCTTAGCTGGAGATCCCAATCAGCAAAATCCAGGGGAAACAAAGTCTTTCAAGGGCAATACTTATTCCTATCTGAGCTCCCCTGCCTCCAGGCACACTGGGATGCAGATGCACAACTATGGCCAGCATGGACATCGGCTGGCACAAACAGCAAGAGCTTTGATGATCTTTGGTACACTTCTACAGGTAACAAACACCATGAAAACACTAAGGAAAGGGCTGAGATGAAGAGGTTACACTTAAAAATGTTATTTTCCACAAGATCTATAAACACTGAAGAATGTCTCTTCTCATTCCTACCCTTCACTGCAGCGCAGGTCCACCAGTACTCACTGGTTCATGACCATGGGAATCAGCACATAATCATTCAAGGTAGGATGCAAAGAGGACTCCAAATCTGCTTTCAGAGGCCTCTCTTTTAGCAGAATATAATTACTACAGACTGCAATTTGTCCAGGTTAACAGCATTGATGAGTGGTGGAAAATGGCACTGTTACTGTGTATTACTGATCAAAAGCCCAATCCTGGATGAAAGCTGCACGTTAGGTGTGGTATCAGCAGAGGGGAGACGTGAGGCCCTTCTCATCATTAGCAGATGAGAAGACTTCTCCAGGGGAGGTGAGTTTGTGGCCTCTCCAGTAGTTAGATGACCATCAGGCCCTTTTCCACTATATCATACTGTTTGGGGGCAGGTCCTGCAGGAGGCTGATCCCCTTGGATCTGTTTCCTGGACAGGAGCAGATCCTGGTCTTTTCTGAAGACCAGTTTCTACAGAGTCTCCTAAATGTTGTGGCTGTGGAAATGCCAGCTAAAATTGTGAAAGAAGAAGAAAACCCCACCCCAAAACTGAAACCCAACCCCCAAACCCCATACACCACAACTAGAAACAAAAGCAAATAAAAATGAACCACAAAATGCATGAATCAGAGAACATTAGAACAAATTAATGGACTACATTAATAAATAAAGTAAGGATGATTTGCCTGCCCAGATCAAACCTCCAGGGCCCTGCCAGCCCATAATGCTTCCCCCTGTTTTTCTGTTAAGAGCAGCAACCATGTCTGTGTTCCTGCAACTGAGATTTGGACAGGATATTTTGAAATCTGGAGAAGCCCTGGGTCAGGTCCGCAACACGGACGATACTGTGCCACTCTGTTCTCCACCTGGCCACTGCCTGCTTTATTAGAAAGTGTAACTTCACGGAGGATGACAGGTTACCAGGATGCCCTGAGGGGATGGTAGAAAAAGGGTTGGTTGGACCCCACTCTGCTCTGCCTGTGGTCTGTCTGTGGTCTCACACTCAATATGACATGCCAGTGCAAATAGTAGGAGCCCTGCTTCTTCCTAATCTTCTGTCCTGCTTTGGGTTTGGGTGGCTGAAATTGTAAAACACTTTGTGCATCCTCACTGGAGAGGATGCAAAATGCTGCTGCACCACAACAGTGGTGTCCTCCCTCCACTTGGCCCAGGTGCAAATGACAGCACAAGCAGCAGGGAGACTAAGCGAAGGTCAATACAAACATCACATCTCACCAGGTCTGGAGAGAACAAGTCTGCAAATCTTGCTGTGAAAGCACCCAGCTGAGCTGCACTGCAGCCAGTGCCAGCCTGGGCTCCCAGCAATAATGACCCAGGACTGTTGTAAATGCTGTTTGACCCTCCTCACATCTCATATCCACCCTCCATTTACTGGATCTATGCTGAGCTGGTTACCTGGTTTCCCAAAGCTTCTTGCCAAGGTCACTGGAAGATGCTCCCTTTCCCTCTGATTCTGGAGGGAACCAAAGAGAGATAGGTGTGCAAACCCCTTGGGCAGCTTCCTCCCACATGTGTGATGTCTTAATATTTTTCTCCACTTCACCAAAACAATGGCTGAACCCCTACACACATGCTGGGTATGAAACACGCTCTTACATTCACATAAATTCACAAAAAGTCTCTGGGTAAGTTGCAAGGTTGCAGCTTGTAACCCAAGTGAACCCACATGAAAAAAATCTGGTTTATTATATGCAACTCCTTCTCCTCTGACATCAGGTAGTCACTAATCAGGATGATCCTTGACACTTTCCGTATTCAAGCACCTTGCAGTAAATAGGCTTATTGCTCTTTTACAGCCATGGCAGTGGAGGCCTGACGCAGTCAAGATCAAAGTGGACCCGCGGGGCCAAGAGCACATGAGATGCCACCTTCCCCACCTATGCACCAGTCCCACTTTGCTGAGAAGCAATACAGCTGATCAAAGGTTTGAGCCACAGCCCTGAAGTCAATGGAAGGACTCCTCAGCAACCATAAATCACTTTATAATGCTCTATCACATATGATAAGTCCTGTACTTTGCCACCTTTCCATGCAATGCTTTAAGATGCTACAAAACCGGAGAACAGATGTAAGAGCAGATCCTCAGCCAGCATAACACCAGCTGACGTTTGGAGTGGAGCTATGACCGTTTATACCGGCTGTCCTGGTGTTGTCCAAATTAAATAGACAGAGCAGCCAACTTCCAACTGCAACTGCTTCAGGGGAGATAATACTGAGATTCCTCAAAGAGGACCGAAAATCTCAGCATCACAGTCCCTTTTTGTTAAATATCTGTGTTGCAGACACCCAAGAAAATGAGAGTCCTGCACACTGTTTTGGAGGTTTACATGCAAAAAAAGCAGGAACAATATTTAGTAACAAATCCATATTACTTCAGCACTGATCCTGCCGAAACACACTGGAATATGGCTATATGAGCACTGAACTGAGAAGGGCTGATCATGAATAAAATTACCTGTGAAAGTAAGTTTCAAGAAGCAAGCCTGTTAGCAGATAAGCCAGAGTATTGAGGTGGGAACCTTCTTGTCTTTCCTTAAGGATGTTCCTTTTTACCCTTAAATGCAAACTTTTGCATTTGGGTCAAAATTTATGCCAAGTTTCAGGAACTTTTGATGAACAAAATTCCATTTTGGGTAAACTGTTGACATAAAAAAAATTATGTTAACCATTCAGTGTTTCTTTTCAGTCTTTGCAAAACGAACATTTAGACTTGTCAGCTCAAACTGATTTGGCACTTCAAAACATCATTTCACTTTAATTAAAATGCTCCAAACTGAACTGAAATACTTCGCCTGGCCCAGAACAGACTGATGTTGGCTTTTCAGAATTTAGAAATCAAAATTGGAGGTGACCAAGCAAGGTAGCTGCTTTTTGTTCTCTAGATTCTTTCTTCACCCTCGTTTTGAGGGAGTTGCTGGCGAATGGAGAACCCATACTTCCACATAGCTCTGCTTTCTCTGCAGCCGCTGGACTTTTGGCAGATCTGCTTGCTTATAATTTGCTTGGTTATAAGATCTGCTTGATTGGATCGTGGTGATCCAACTGCCACGGACCTGCTACAGTACGCCATTGGTGGGACATGACCTAACTGGATGCATTAGCAGCTAACATTACTCTCACCGTCCTGATGCAGCAGAGTTTTCTCAGCTCCAAATTGCTGTTATTTACTGTAATCCAGATCACGGTAGATGCACCTGGTACCCCTACTGTTTAAATTCAAGGGGAGCTTTCCAGATTCTTCCTCCCTTGTGACTTGCACTTGTGTCCAAAGGTCTCTACTACCTTTATTTTAACTTGAGATTTGTTGGGGCAAGAACAGGGCCTTCATAGCATCTGCCATTCAGCATGATGGCATGCAAAGAATAGCCTCCAGCTGCCAGTAAATCAAATGGAGATACATCAGGGTTGATGTTGCTTGAAATTCTTGCATCAGTGCTCAAGAGCCAGAGAGGAAAAAAAAAAGGCAAAAAAGGAGTTGGGGAAAGAGAGGAGAAAAGATGTGCTGCTGATTTGAATGAGAATGGGTCGCTTCCCTGCCCCTCACTGCCAGGACTGATTTAGAGGCAGGTCAGGAGCCACCCATGAAGCTGTCTAGCCCCCTTTGATTACCAGTGGGATTTGGGTGTCCAGCTGCTTGTGCTCTCACAGTCTAATGTTATCACCATTAGATGGCTGGTCACCGTCCTGTCTGTGTGTGCTGAATTGGCAGAGGTCTCAGTCCGTGAGGGGCTTTTCCTTGTAATAATTATGTGTACGGTCACAAACGTGGACAATATCTACATCCAAGCTTAATCACAATAAAGGCTAGCTAGTCTTAGTATGCTTTTTTTTTTGTAGCATAGGATACACCCATCTCCAGACATTAGTCCCTGCATCCCAGCCCTTTAGCACTCTATCACATAAAGAGAAATATCACTATAATGACACACCTGATGAATATCCCCTAACCATTTATCTGTCTAGTCCTGCAAAATGTGCTTTATTTAAAGCCCAAATGTCACTCTGATCTTGGCGTTGACTGTTACTACTGTCATGTCTTTACTCCTTCTCCTGGCTTATCTGCCCTGTAAGATCCCTAAGGCTGTTAAATATCCCCTGAATTTTGAACTATTCCAAATCAGGACTGAAATGCAAAATGTGGACAGATACAACATTTTTTTTAAAAAAAAGGACGCTTGTACAAGGAAATAGTGAGCATCACCTTTGGCTTCAGGAAAATAAAAATATCAGCATAGAGACACTGCAAGCATGTAAAGTTTTGGGACCAAAGTCAGCATATTTCCTACTGTTTCCAAGAATCCTTTAAGCTAGAATTCCTTGAGATGCAAGCAATGCTTCCAGAGACAGCAAAGATTGCTTCAAAACTGATTGGGAAGTTTTGTCCCTGAAACAGCTAATTATTGGTGGAGAACAGAGAAAGGATCTGATGTTGCAAAATGTGGGGTATCTGTAACCCCTGGAAAGAGCATTTGGATGTTAGGATCCTAAAATGGGATTGAAGAGTGATCAAGGTCTCCAAAACTGGAATGTGAGGGTTATAAGAAAGGGCTCAAATGAAATCCTTGTATGCAATTCTCTGCGCTGGGCAGGAGTGTCTCTGGATGTGCGCCTTATGGAATACTGTCTCAATTATACAGCAATTATTAAAATAACGTATTTCAACATCATTAAGTCCTTGGTTGGAGGCCCTATTTTGCTAGGTACTTTATAAAACCAGAACCAAACACTTACAGCCTAAGCTGTTCAGTGTACTTACCTTGCTGGCTGTTTCTCTGGGATGTCTCTAACAATTGAAGTTTTGCTCCATTGTATCAGAAAAGTCTCAAATCTTCCTGTTCCCCAGATGAGGATTGATGCTGCCCTTTGCACTGAATTTTGGCCCTGGTTTTGAATGGCAATGCCCAGTGGCAAAGGAATGGTTTTATCTTAACATTGGAGGATATTTCCTTCTGTGCTTCCTAAGTTTGGTGCCTGTGTTTGATCTCTTATCAATAAGCTATTTTGGAGTGAAATGAAGAAAAGAATAATAGTTATTTTTCACTCCAAGCAGTGAGTGAAAGGTACTGGAAGCCATGCAGCCATTCCACAAGCAGAAGGCTCCTTTTAGGAGCCACTTCCAGTTGTACACATTCAAATCCACTGCACTTTTTTAATGACTGGAGAAAGAAATGGGCAAATCCACATAAATAAATAAACTGAATGGCTGCCATAATGTACGCTAATTTGGGGAGGTTCTGTGTTGTCTCTCTGTATACAGTCACTGGAGTGAAAAGGAGGTATTTTAAGTCAAAACTGAATATCTATGGCAGGCAATTTTAGTACAGGAAAGAGCAAAGCTCTTCGCTAAGGGCTGGAGGGAAAAAACCATCCTTTGAAAAGATGAATATTTGAAAACGCCAACTGCTGCAGCTACTGCGGGCATATTTAGCAGCGCTCTGTGCCGGGCTGGAATCGATCTGTAGGGATCGTTTTGTTGAAAGGAAGCAAAAACAAATGGGGCTTCTGCTTCTGGGATCGCTCTGCGCAGACTGAACAACTGGTTACGTCCTTCCCTCGGCCAGGGGCAGCAGGAGATGCTGTTAAGCTCCCACCCAGAGCCCAGCGCCTGTGGCCGGTGTCCGTAAGAAGAGAAACGCCTGTGTGCCACGAGGGCTTATGAGAAAATGTGTGGCATTTCATTGGGATTCCTGGTGCAGGAATTAAAAGAATTTTAATTGTGGAGAACTGTTATTTATTCAGCATAAAGCCACACGGGGAATTTGAGTTTTGGGGGGCTGACAGTAAGAAACATTTTCAAAGAAGTTTGGAAAGAAACTTTCTAAATTTACTTTGCTCTCCTAGGAACCTGTCATTTGTGACGTCAAGTACCAAGCTACACTTTCCCCTCATCACTGTTCCCATTCAGTAGGTGGGGAAACTACACAGAAAAGCGCGGTGTCTCCACAGAAGGGCTTTGCACTTGCGCAAGCTTTCATCTGCCCAACTGCCTTAGTGGATGCAGAACAAAAGCAGCCTAGAAGTGGTTTTACTAACATGCCTGTTCCTGTCCAGGTTTGTTTTACTCATTTAAGCAGTCCCAGTTTTGAGGTAGAACAGTCAGAAAACAGACACAAGGCACCTCTGTAATTTGCAGTTTGTTGTATTCTGGTACAAATATGCAATGTAACCTTTCCTGTGAGATAATCCCTAGTGTAAGAGATACAGAGGGTTATACTGATATAACTGTGTTCATACTGTGGCTTTCTGGGCAGAGCAACAGGAAAAAAAAATTAAAAAATCACACTTCCAAAAGCTCATCAGCAAAGAGCTCCAACCTGAGCCCACGCTCTGAGCCTTGAATTAAGACCGGGGGATGACACTGTAAGATTACTGTGGCAAGCCCCGGCCATACAATTGAGCTGACCCGTGATTTGGCTGCCCTCTCAGTGAGGATGTAGCTTCGAGTAATTTTGGCATCCCAAGGCCTCGACTAATTCCCACTTGTGTTTGCTTGTATTTTTACTGGCTGTCTTTTCCACTTCTGCCTCTCAGATTACTAGGGCTGGTGACAAGGAAATATGGGAATAGCCACCCAATCAAATTACAAAACATTAAAAAGGTCAAGCGCTTACAGGTTGCTTTCGCACCATGAGTGGGAATCAGATTTCCTGGTATCTCAGTAAAAGTGACAGATAGTGTTAACCAGATAAGCAAATGGGAGCTTGAAAGTCTAAAAGCAGGAGTAATTTGCCAGTGGATCTTTTTTCAAGTAAACGTATATGGCGGTTAGGTTTCCTTGAAATTTCTGCCTGGTGGGTGAAAACAGCCTAACTATTTTTGTGCCTTTCTCTGCCCAGTGTGGTCCTGGGACCACATGCATGATAGTTTCTGCAGATCTGGTGATGCTGTAGGAAGATGGAAAAGGAGCAGTAAATGAAGGGAGTAATTGCCCTGGGAAAATATTGCTTGTAAATCCTTCCTCTGGCAGGGAATGGAGGAGGTGGGACAGCTGCAGCCCTGACAGATGCCATCTTGATGGTTCCCTCCACATGCCAACCATATCTCCAGCAGCCTGTAGACATCACATCCATATAGTTTTCTACATAGACTCTCCTGTTTTGGGCAAATAGGTGGTGAGACAGAGTTCTAGGTATTGTAGCCACTAGAACTACCTAGTGAAAGCCTCACAGAGGATCATGTCCTTAGTAGACAGTCCTTCTCCTCTTGAAGAAGCATCTAACTAAACATTTTGTCAGGGATTTTCAAAGACACAGTTGGAAGCTTAGACACTCAGGTTGACATTTAAACTGTAGACATCCTGGGAAAGCCCAGCTACCAGACAGGACCAACTTTGTCTTTGCTTGACCAGATGGGCAGCAAGTACCATACCATGGGAAGCATCCTGCTCTGCTTGTCTTGGTGGTCTGTTTTAAATTTGTAATGACTAGGGCTGTGAGCTATTTCTCAAAGGTCTTGCTTCCACTTTACCCCAGGATCAGTGGTTCATTCTGGATGTGGCACTCAGGATTTTGAAGACTGTTACGTTGCACAGGAGCAACCCTCATATTTGGAGACAGCAGTTCTAGAAATAACGAGTAAATAAAACCCTGTCACCTTGACAGGTTAACATTTCCATCTCCCCCTTCATTATTTATTTATTTATGGTTCCTGAAACCTATTTCCCAAATTTTCCACCCTCGTCCTCCTCCCCTTACTTTGTTTTAATGAATTGAGAATTGGATTCTAGAGCACACGCATGAGTCAGAGATGATAAAGCATCCAGTCTTTCAGCAGTCCTGTAAATGCTACGGTGGCTTCCAAAGAGTTAATTCATTATGGTCCATTGTCCAGTCGACTTTGTAGCTAGCAGCAGATTGGAGCCGACTTGAAATGCTGAAGTGGGAATGAAAAATGAGCAGAGCCTTGGTGTGCATTAAATATTTAATATTCTCTCAGTGGGAGGTGTCAGGAAAAGGACCATATAATAAATACTATGAGAGACAATTCCATCACTGAACTCGTCTGTTAATGACCTCATTTGCTTTGACAGAAACATTACAAATGCAGCCTCTTCGCTTCTGTGGCCCTATTAAGCAGCCACATTCCAGTTGGAGAGCAAATTCCTGCTTCTGCAACGCGGAGGAGTGGGTTGGATCTATGTTTGTCTCCTTCTCTGTCTCTGTCTCCTCCTGCTCTCCAGATCTGGGGCATTTAGAAAGAATTTTGTGTGGCATGAGAGGTATTTGTGGTAGCTGTGTGATTCTGGCAGGGAAAATGACATTTTGGGAAAATGACAGTTATACCTAGAATACACAAACTGAAGAAAATGATTCCATCCCTTAGAGGAGATGAGTGCCTCCTGCCTCCTGCCTTAGCACCACCAGCTTGTAAATTGTGGGAGAAAAGTGTTTGCACAGACATAGAATCATAGAACGGTTTGGGTTGGCAGGGACCTTTAGAGGCCATCTAGTCCAACCCCCTGCAGTGAGCAGGGACATCCCCAACTAGAGCAGGTTGCTCAGAGTCCCGTCCAGCCTGACCTTGAATGTTTCCAGGGATGGGGCATCGACCACCTCTCTGGACAACCTGGGCCACTGTCTTACCACCCTCATTGTAAAAAATTTCTTCCTTATATCTAGTCTGAATCTACCCTCTTTTAGTTTAAAACCGTTACCCCTTGTCCTATCACAACAGGCCCTCCTAAAAATTTTGTCCCCATCTTTCTTATAAGCTCCCTTTAACTATTGAATGGTGGCAATAAAGTCTCCCCGCAGCCTTCTCTTCTCCAGGCTGAACACCCCCAGCTCTCTCAGCCTGTCTTCATAGGAGAGGTTCCATCCCTCTGATCATTTTTGTAGCCTCCTGTGGACATACTCCAACAGGTCCATATCTTTCCTGTGCTGCGGACACCAGAGCTGGACAAAGTACTCCACGTGGGGTGGAGATGGTGGAGATCTCCAGTTTAATTCCCTGAAACCCTCTCATGCCAGGAAACAACGGGATCATCAGGGAGACCTACTGGTGACTGCTTCCCGCTTCAGCAGGTGTGGATGCCTTGAATCCCACTGGGTTCCTGGAGCATGTGTTCCTGGAGCTAGAAAATCACAGGATTTTCTAGCCAATGCTGTGACCTGCAGCACTGTTGGTCCCATGGAGGCTGATGTTCTGCCTGAGCACCAGTATTACAGGATCTTTGGCTTCAAACTAAGTGCAAGCAGCTTGTTTTCTCTCCTCCACTATTTATGTTTGAAGGGTCCTCAAAAGTATTCCTGCTCTGATGGCTAGAAGCCAACTCTACATTTCACACCTAAATGCATTAATGTCCAGTTTCTATGCCGTTGATCTTTGCCAGCTTTCCTCTTCAACTTAACTAATTCTTTTCCTGCCTGGGCAGATAGACCCTGGGATGATTGTATCACTTCTCAGCCTCTTTTTTTTTTGTCTGGTTAAGCAAATCAAACTCTTCATGTTTGTCTAGAAAAGTTCTTGATGACCATCAGCATCCCAATAAACTTTTCTTCTTGTGTCCTAGCTCCAGTTGCTAGCAGTTGAATAGCAATGACTGATGAGGTTTGAAATGCTTAGTAAAATGGCATTCATTCCTGCTTATCACTAACGGCAATTCGTCTCAGTCAAGCTGTGGGTTACACTGTATGGCCAACCTGAGAGCTCAGGTCTTTTTCCTCCATGGACAAGAGCTGGGTTAAACATGAAACTCTCACTATTAGTAGCCCTGGAATCCATGAGCTTGATTTTTCACATTTTAACCCATGTCTTCTCCTTCGTACTGCAAATTTCTCTGAATTTCTCCCTTACCTCCAGTATTAACTTATTTTTAATTCCAAACTTTCTTTTAAGGCCTTGCACATGACCGCAAGACTTTGGCAATATTCCTGTATTTGCCTAGTCTCCTTTTTCCTCCTCTTTTTCACGCAAGTACTGCATTTGCTCAGAGAACTACAGTTTTCTGTAGGCTTTGTAGGATATTATAGGTAGCAGTCAAAAATGCAGATTGAAAAAATGAAGAGAAAAAAATAGCTGGCTTCTCTTCAGGTGAAGTGCATACTTTTAGGCTCAGATTCTCTGCTTTGAACATCTGGGGTTGACAATACTGTTCCCCTCTGCTTTAAACTAGCAGTTTCCTGCCTCAAAGTGAAACTTGAATATAAGCATATAAAAAACTGTAAAGAGAGACACCTTATAGAACTAGAGGCCTGGACATCTGAGCTGCTATCGTAGGACTCCAGAGCCTAAGCTCAAATGCCAGCATCTTTGATTAGCGTCTGCTTTTTGGGATGGATTATAACCTTGTCGTCTTCTCCCTTCCCTAACACTGCCTGAACTGTGAAGCCCTTGATAGGGGAAAAGATGTCCATCCTGCTCCCTGCATGGCCCTGCTCATGCCTGCTGTGATCAGAGGTGGAAGAGGATGTTTGCCATGCACAGCATGGGATAAGAGGAGCTTCGGCAGAGAGGAAGATGAGGCTCCTTCCATTGCTGCTGCCTACATGGACTGTGGGGATGCAGTTCAGTAGGGTGCAGGGAGAGGATGTCGAAAGCAAACCAGCTAGATGCAGGCTTAAGGAGGAAGAGAGAAGGGGGGAAAATAAACAGAGCTGGGCAGAAACTGAAAGGGAATGTGCCTCCCGCTCACGTCCCAGCCCTGTGTAGGCTGCCGTCAGATGCCACACATTCTGTGTATTACAACAAGGCAGTTGTTTGTAGCACTGGATCCGTGCAACAGGGAGATAAGGTTCTGCCTTTGTATCAGAAGCAGCTGCAAAGGGGCGAAAAGGTCTTAGAACAAGAAATTAGTTCATTTGAATTCTCTCTCTCTCTTTTCCTTCTTCAAGCCAGACAGCAACAGCACACTCTCTCCTCTCCTACTGTGCAGGCGTTTCTGCACCAGCTTGTACCAGCAGGAATTTGTATCGCTGCCTCTGGGGACCATGCGTGCATCCCCTCTCTGAGGGGACCGCGGCCCCAGGCCTTTGCTCGCAGGGCAGTTGGTGCTGTTTGCCCAACAACCACTTGCTCCATAGTGGAGAGCTCCTGTCTGTGATGGTGTGGAGCTAGCACAAACCTGCCATGCACACCAGCAGGCTGTTGTAGATGTTGCTGTCAGGCCGTGGTTGAACAAGCCCATGGCTACAGTAATGAGACAATATGAAGCTAGAAAACATGCTGTAAGATGGCACAAGCCATCCATCCCATGTCCAGCGTAGGGAGGAGGAAATACCCGAACACATACTGTTAGACTGTGTCATGATTCATAGGCAGGAGGGATTCAAATGAACCCGGGCAGGCAGCCTTGGGCATGGCATAGCTACTGTCTGAGTACTTGGCTCTGCAACCTTAATGATGTTCTTTTAATGTAGCTTTTAAAAATGCATCATATAATATACATTGTCTGTCCTGTCTGCCTTTTATAGCTTTAAAAAATGAATCAGGTATATGTTCTGACATAGGGAACCATTTCACCCCAGTGCACAGACAGACATTCTGCCACCTTCAAGCACTGGCCGAAACATGCTTTAAGGTTTAGATTTGCTCTTAAATAATT
This sequence comes from Anhinga rufa, assembly GCA_013400875.1. Taxonomy (NCBI): domain Eukaryota; kingdom Metazoa; phylum Chordata; class Aves; order Suliformes; family Anhingidae; genus Anhinga; species Anhinga rufa. The sequence continues at coordinate 56,607 of VZTV01069952.1, read as the reverse complement.
ATCATCTGCTCAGTAAAGAAATAACCCTTCTTGCCTTCAAAACCCTGCACTGATAATTTTTAGTCTTTGTTTATCAGGAATTTGACAGTTCCCTTGCATCAGCTCACAGTGCTCGTTGCTGGCCATGCAGGCTGGAAACCTGGGTGTAAATCTGGACAGGGCTGCAGAAATTGCTTGGTGCTGTCCCTGCCTGCATGTGAGGGGGGTGGAAGGATGAAACTTGCAGTTCAGATGGATATGCGGCAGAGAAGGAGATTAAATAGCCCTCAGAGCCCAGCCTGGGACTCGAGAGAGGTGTCTCCTGTTCCCCAGCCTGGATTGCCCATGACTTATAATCCTCGAGCTGGCAATGCTGCTGCCGCAGGGCCTGTGGAGGCTCCAGCCCTCCTGGCTATCTCAGGTCTCCCCAGGGCTGATTTAGAGAGGTCACCTGTCACTTGTGTAAAGGTCACCAGAGGTCTGTGCTGTGGACAGTCCCCACGTTCCCAGGATGTCTCATAATCATTTCATTTTACATCGCCTCGGTCCTGCCAGGGGAGGGGAGGAGGAGAGATAAGACTGCGAGGTCAGCAGCATCTTTATGGATGGCAGAGTGAATGTGAGGTGAAAGGGATCGTTGCTTTTGCCTCCCCAATAAACCCCTTTTCTCTGCCTGAACGGAAGCGGCAAGGAGCTGTTTGGCTAATTTATATTAATTCAACTCCATTAATGATGAGATATCATCTGTTCTCTCAGCAGGAGTGCCATCAAAAGGATTTAATACTGAGCTGCTCTTTTGACAACCCCACATTACAGCCTGCAGCCACTCCATGGCTGGACTGAAACTTTCCCCAGCTACCAGCTTTTCCTGGGGCCTCATTACGAAGGACAATCTCATGCTATGATGACTATTTTTGTGTGAGTCCTCACACATGCCTCTGCATTGCTCAGGAGGAGCAGGAAAGGTCTCTGCGGGGAAGAAGGGACCTGGCGCATATGCCGTGTCTTTCACAGGCTGGTGATGAGCAGGGGACATTCCAAGTGGTAGGAAGCCACAACCAGTGCAAGTTACTGTCTGCTCTCCCAGGAAGCTGCAGAGTGGGAAAATGCCTTTTTCTTTGGAGCCAGGAGAGGCTGGTGGCCGTAGGGGTCTCCTGGCCCACCGCCTGGCCAGCAATGGCAGCAGCACCCTGTGATGCAGAGCAGTCCTGCCAGCTCTCCTGGGACTTAGCGGGTGCATTGCCTTCACCAGGCACATGCCAGAGGGACAAGCATCAACAAATTTTGCTTCATGAAGCACCGTACTGATGCAGCTTGGGTTTATTGCTTGGCTGCCATGCCCTGAAGGACAGGCTGTCTGGTGTCAGGCTGGTGTAAACCAGGTTGGTGTGTTAGGAGGGACTAAACTTCCTGCTGGGATCAGAGGGTCTCTGCTGTCACACAGCTGAGAACAGCACTGTGGGTTCACTGCAGAGAGGGGGAAACTGAGGTGGGATGGGGGGAGGCTCATGACCCCTCGCTGTGGGCACCTCTGGAGCAGGACCTAGGCATCACCCCAGGGGGCTGCTCAGGAGCAATCCCTGAGCCAAAGCAAGGACAAGATGTCAGTTTTAACCTGTGGAGGGGCCAACAGAGCCACAGGGATGACTGTGGCAGGATGCAGTGGCCAGGGTGGTTTCCTGATGGCCAGGGGTCCCCAGATCCAGCAGCGTTGCTAGAGGACTATCTTGTTTCCTCATCCATGTCATGGCAGTGGGAGACAAGACTTCGTGTAATTTAATTTCTCTCTTTGCTTCTGGCTGATAGTATTAAACTCCTGGCCTCTGAAACACACATACAAATCTTTTTTTTTTTTTTTATATTTTTATATTAACATATTTCCTTTTGAAACTGTGTGAGGCTTTTCTCAAAACTAATGGATTTTTTTCTCCCCTTGTCTGGGCCAAATATATTCAAATCTTAACTCAGTTAAGTCAGAAGATTCCTATCGTCTCAGCAGGGAATCCCACCCTTTATTCCACAAATCAGCATCCTTTTCATTTGACTTTCTGATCTCCAAAGGAAAAGGGATGCTTTTTTTTAGATTTATTTTTTTTTTTTAGTTTAACTCTGACGTTGATGTTGCAATGCTCTTTGATAGCCGAGAACACAAGGATTGACTTCAGGAGCTGCTGAAACTTCATCAGGAACCAAAATATAAAAAGAAGGGATGCGGAGCGGGGAATGGTAGAAAGTGATACTGTTGAAACAGCCCTTTGAAATTTCCCAAATGATGTTTGATCCCTGAGTCCCTTAAAGCTGTTGCAATACCTTTAGTATCAAAATTATCTTTTTTTTTTTTTGAGGTGTGTGGGGCACAGGGAGGAGAGGTATTTTAATATTTTTTTGTGATACTCAGAAGAAATAAATTTAATTTTAACATGTAATAATTCCACCTGGAATTTTTTTTTACGCACGTTTATCTGGGATTTAGTAGAATTCTTAAATCACATTTTTTTCATTCTCATTTGTTTGAATATTCCTTTGTTTCAAAGGAGCAGCAAAAGAGACACAAGGGACCAAATGCTGAGGAATAGATTACTCCTGAAACACGCCTTAGTCCTCCCTTATCCATCCCCAAAATATCAAGCCACTGGCAATGAAAACATGAAATAGAAACTCTGAGAGGCAAAGGAAGGAAGGGCCCAGTTTTTCCCTGTGGAAAACTCAGTGCAGTGGCATTGAGTTGCCCGCAGGATGCCAGCGTGCCCCCAGGCAGCTCCGGCCCCCGGGACGCTGCCCCAGCCCTCGCTTGCTGCTGCAGCGGTGTCCATCGGAGCCCAAACTGGGACGGATCCCTCAGCCATGGCCAGGTGGAAACGGAGGATGAACTGGTGGGAGTCCCTGAGGAGAAATAGGTCTTGAGGGAACCTCATGGGGCACGTCCAGGCTGCGGAGGAAACAAGCCTGGGGGCAAAGTGGCTGTCTTAGCCAGCGGGATAAACCTGGGAGACATTTATCTTAGTTTTTTCTCCATGAAGGGCCTAGCAATAGGTTTGAGTGGTCAGAAATAACATAAAATAACTCATTAATGTCAATAGTAAGGGCATAGCAGGAGTTTTTTCAGATCCATCCAGGTCAACAGGCCATGTATCTGCCCCATGATCTTGCCTGGTTTTATAATTTCCCCACATTAATTTTGGGCATGTACTCGGGAGCTGCTCAGGAAAGTGTCTGTGTGACTCTAGGTCATGCTGAGGAGAAGACACACATTTTTCTGATGCAGTAGAAAAAGCTGCCATCTAAAGTGAGTCAAAAGGCAGGGCGCTGGATGCAATTAGCATGGTATTTCAGAAAGCAACAATTTGAACAGGTCACCTCCTTTTCAGGTTGCTGAGGGAGGGGAACATGTTGCATTTACACTATTCATCCCAGCTCCCTTACCCTTGTAAGAAAACATCACAAAGAAGACTGTGCGGATTAGGTGGCGAGGAGCATGCCTGTTTCTTCTGCAATTAATATCACATGCAAATGAAATGTTTCCACTGAAAGTTTGCAAAAAGGGAATGCTGCCACTTACTACCATCTCTGCTGAGCTAAAAGGTTTTTCGCAGATAACATTTTTCATGCGGTGCTGGTGTGCTTTACATTTATTGAGCCCTGGCAAAATGTCTGTAAATCAGCATTGCATAGATTCGGCGTATATCCAGTGTGCAGGAACTAGCAAGTCACACGGATTAAGATAATAGTATGAAACCTCTTTGGCTGACAGCATCAGGGAGTTGGATGCAGGCTCCACTCTCCCTGCAGCTCACACTCAGTGCAATGGTTTTTCTCCCTCCATTTGGTGTCTTCAAAAGTATCAGGCTGCTGCTCTGAGCTGTTTAAGGGCTGCTGCGCTCCACTGCAAGAGACAGGTGCCTTTTCGTGGGAGATGGAGAACTGCTTTTGCACAGCAAGTGTAAAGCCCCACGCACAGAACAGAGATCAAATAGCCACAGCATCCCTGAAAATCAGATCAGTTACTCTTAGATAGACAAATTTAAGGCTTCCCTCCTGTGGAATGCTCAAAAAATTTGGCGAAGATCCTAGGGACCTGGACTCCATGCTGTCTGCCTGCAGCTCACAGTGCTTGCAACTCCAGTGGGATCCTGAACCCCATGATGAGGAAACCCTCAGTGCAGCTAAAGGTCTGCAACATCTGGGTTCACTTCCAGAAGCTGTCAGCTTGCCTAGTGCATTAATGGTGTGCTAAAAGAGCCTGAGGAGGAACAGGCAAAGCTGCTATCTTCCTGTCTCCTGTGAGCTGACACCCTCCACCACCACACACGCTGCAAACAACTCTTCATGGCACTTGAGAAGAATAAAAAGGATTGTTTGAAACCACCTGCCCTTCTCTAGCAGTGGGGTCCTGCACATGGGTTGCTCTCTACTAGACTTTACCAGTTTTAGCCAGAGCACTTAAAATTAAAATTAATATTAAAACGGAAATCTGCATTTCTGAACAAGCAGATCATGACCTTTGGAGCAGAAGCATTTTCCCTGCTCCTGCCTTGGGTGGTAATGTACCCTCCCACGCTCCTATTTCTAAGCTGAATCTCTGCTAATTTTGACTCTTCTAGTGAGTAACAGACATTTTAGAAAACTTCCTTCTTGTGAAAAGCACACTGAGAGTATGTTAGGGGAGGTGGGTAACTCTTCTAAGCACGGTTATATGCAAGAAGCAGAAAACTGTTCAAGAACCAGTTCTGGTTGCGAATAGAAATGCATGGTATCCACAGATGTTATAAAGTAGGATGGGAGTTGCTGGGTCAGCCTGAAGCCATGGTGATATTAAGAAGATTTGATATCTTAAATCAGTAACAGGGAAGGCAAACATTTAAACTGGGCATTTCCTAAAAAAACACCACAATTAAGAGCCATTGCAAAATCCCCCTTGCGGTATCAGAATGGGGCATGTTTCTCAACGCACAGTGGTTGTGAAAGGACTTTCATACATTGATGGTAGTCCTAAAGCAGTCTAACGAGGCCAGTTCAGTGGGTGGGAAATGGCCTTGCTGGAGATTTCAACAGAGATCCCTTTGCTCAAGATCTGAAAGTCAGTGCTATGACAAGTCTAGTTACAGCTACTCTGTTTTTGCCCATGGTGGCCACAGGGAATTGTCTGTAATGTCAACAAAATGGGGCAGGATATGGTATCCCTTAGTTCATATCCATCCATTTCTCTCCTAACACAGAACTCACTTCAGAAGCCCAGGATCTTCTTGTCTACCAAAACCTTGGGCAATAGTATCACAGAGAGAGATTATGATAAAGAAATAAATAAAGAAGTCTAATTTATGAAGCAGCCCTTTCAAAGCGTTAAACCATTCATAGCTTTATGACTACATATTAATCTGCTCTCATTTATTGCTTCGTAAGGCTATTTTGACAAAAGTTCATTATCAAGACTGCTAAATGCTTTTAAAGCATTGATTGGGGGAATTATTACATCACAGTGATAGACACAGTGTGTTAAGATGGATTGTAAGGCTCGGACCATCTGAAATTTCCCCCCTTTTAATTGGATCGATCCCCAGAATAAACGAAGTTTAATTGAATTTTGAGGAAAATTGAGCAGTTGTTTTCAAGTCTCTGTCAATACGCATTATTTCAATTACATGATGATAAGCATAGAGAGAGTTTGCAAACAGCCTGAATGGAGGCAGAGGCTGCACACCAGAGAGGCTCTCTGCACGTGCCTGGCTTTTACTTTCTTTTTCCAGGACGAGCTACATTTCCCAAAAGCATATCAGCAAGGGCAGGGGCCCTGCTCCTGCAATCCAGATTTCAGAGAAAATTACCCCTTGTCCCTCCATTTTCCCAGATGTCCTTGTCTCCTGCCTGACACTCCTTTCTCAAGGTTCCCATAGCCTCTTTCTTACAAAGCCAGACAATTTTTCATATGAAACATAGGCTTTTTGTTCCAAGACCTCAAAATGGCTTGGAACATTGACCAAGATGTGCTGGCTCAGAAAGCTTTGCTGCAGTAGAGTTAAGAAGCAATTGCCTCTTGGTGTCTATCCTGCTCCACTCCAAAGTAAACGGCCACTTGTCTCCCAGTCTCTGCAGCTTCAGTGCGAATTCTGGTATCTCCATGGGAAGTGCTGGTGAAGTTATGTTAGCATCAGAAACGTGCTCCCTTTTGAGGACAGTAACCATTATTTAGGGAGTGGGGCAGAAAGCTGGAGGCAGTGTTTCCTGCACAAGAGCTTACCTGCCAGGTTTTATTACTTACAGACCTAAGGCTGCACCGAGCACAGAGGGGTAGTGAAGCTGAGGCACCTTTCTGCCACATGTTGGGACAGGATCCCCATGCAGTAGGGCATCACCTTTAAAAGAAACAAATGCCATTATCTTGAGACCTTATGCAAATTTCTGGGCTCCTTGGCAATCTTTCCTCAACGCAGAAATATTCCCTCTTCCTTCACAAGCACTGGGTCTGGGCAAAAAAGCGTGGGAACCTCAACTAGAGGAAGAAGAATTTGGCATCACTTGGGAATGAACAGTATTGATGTAGTGATGCCGAATGAAGAGTCCCGATGGTTCTCTGTGTGTTTCTTTGAACATCCAATTAGCAGAAATTCTTTACTACGGTGTTTTCCTCCTCCCTGTTGGTAGAAACCTGATCATGGTTTGGTATCAGCTGCAGCACCCTGAGGTGCTCTGTGGTAGGGCGGTCTTCACGCCTTCCTGCTCTGAGGCTCCCTTAGCCAACACATCTGCAGTGGTTTGAGAGGTAACTTAGCTGAGTCATTGTCTTTTCTATTTTCCTTCATTGAATATCCACCCAAAAAAACCCCCTGATCCTCCGCTAAGGAAGACAATACCATAAAAAAACTCTCCATAGTTATAAAAGCCCCCCTTTCCCTCTTCTCTTGCAGTCCCAACTCATTGAAGTTTGTATAAGTTATGGTGACTCCCACCAGAGGAATACAAGGTGCAAACTGTGCACATGAAGCTGTTTCTCTTTTCTTTTCCTCCTTTAACTACAACTTTCTGTGTTCACCAGGGAGTCCCTGCCCCAGAGCACAGACAGAAGACCCTGGCAATCCAAAACTTTATGGGTCACTTGCGGCCTCTGGCATGGCTCAGAGTGCCTGTGCTGAGCTTAATGCATCAGTTATGGGTGCTATAGGGTGATTTTTAGCCCATCTCAGGCCTGACGATGCCAGCTGGAAGGCAGGACCTGATAGCAGCAAAGCTGGGATGGCCCCACACCTCCAGAGTTGGGAACCGGTGGCAGGAGGTGGCTCAGGCTGCATCTCTGGTCCCATGGAGTGCAGGCAGCATCTTCCAAAGCTCAGTGGTTCGTGGCTGTGCCCTGCTTCTGCAATTCACCTGCAATGCCCCCTTTGATCCTCTTTTCCTTCCGCCTGCACCGCTCCCCTAACCCTGAGCAATCCAGGTGACACCCAGCTTCACTTACAGCTGCAATTAGAGGCAGGCACGGGGCAAAGCGTGCTGGCCTCAGCGAGCGGAGGGTCAGGATAGTTCCCTCCAGTGTTCCCTGCCGCAGCCGACAGCTGAGGCATAAAGGATATAGAAGTTGTTATAGATTCGTTAGTTATTCATTGTAACAGCGTTGATCCTAATGAATTCATTTGGTATTCATTGGCTGTCACGCACAGTTCTGTAAGTCTTCAGCTCTAATTTAGGACAATTAAAATGAAGTGTTAGCAAGCAATGTTTCCCCTGCATTGCACAATCTATAATATTTTCTTTTCAGGGGAGGGATGCAGACTAACCCGGCTCACGCTGCTGATGTTATCAGGGAGTGAGATCTTACAGCTTGATCCTGCAATGCTTAATGAATTAATACAGCAGATATAATTTTCATGGGTCAGTGTGTTGTGCTGGCCTGCAGATCTGTCTAGATTAGGCCTAGGGAAAGACTAATTGAAAAATACATGTCTTGGTTTGCTTAAAAACAATAAGCAGATATCTACCAGGGAGAAACGTACAAACAAGATGCATAAAAGCAAGCCAGCGATTTGTCATATGCTTCATAGTTCATGTTGTAAATTAGACAATCTTTCATAATCACAGGGCTGGGGGAGGGGGACAACCCAATCAATTTGTCTGTAAAATTCTAAGTCCTTTTGAAAACACAATTGAAATATAATTCCTCTGTGTTTCCCAGTTAATTATCATTTACAATATTTCTGGCATCAAAGCTTTACTAGCATGGAGGGATCATTTCTTCATCACAATACCACTTTCAGGATTCATTTATCTTGTCTTTTAGACTAATTATCCCCAAATTCACCAATAGACTGTCACACTTACATGCTCCAATAAATGTAGTTTTAAATCAGCAGCTTACTTTGCTGCAGTGGAACAAGCTTTCCTGAATTGTGTCTAACTAGAGTCATTCATCTGTGATCACAACACTAAAGGGAGAACAACAACATTAAGGTTTGTATGAATGATCATGCTTATTTATATGCAAATACGTCTGACAAATCAATAATGTATGATTTAGCTGTTCACTGTGCATTAGTAGAAGTGCCGCCAATCCCAGGTGGCGGTCTCAAAAGGATCCTCAGCTCTTCCCCCTCCCCATCTCGGTCCCGCTTCAACCAGCATCTCCGGTCAAGTGGCTGCAAAATCAGCTGCTGCCTCATCCATGCGTGCTGGTGGGACCGGCAGCCACCCCGGCCACTGCAGAGGGGATGGTGTTGGGAGAGGGTGATGCCGGTCTGGGGTGACTGGGAAGGTGGAGAGTTGCTGTGGGAAGGGCTGTGGGGCTCCTGGAGCACCCCGGGATGGGATGGAGCTGGGGGGGAGCGGGAGGGTCAGACGAGGACAAGCGCTTGGATGGCAGCATCTGACTTTCCACGGGCTGGGGCTATCACAGGCTTGTTCCTCCAGATTTCAAACTGATGTGAGGCATAATACCCCGAGCAGAGTTAGCCCTGTCAGTCAGTCACACAGCACTCCTCCACCCTGCTCCTTTTTCCTATCCAGAGAGCAGCTGCCCATACAATCTGCCTCCATTCACTGCAGAGGGTCTGTCAGCCTCCTCCAGCTGCTCTGTCTATATGGTCCAGCCTCTTCTGCACAGCCCTGCATGGGTCTGCCCCGCAGCAAGGGCTTGTTTCTCACCCCATCTCATCCCCTCTGCTGCCCTTTCCCCACCCTCACCCCCTCTGATTTTCCTTTCTACCCTGCCACCCCCACAGGGGATGATCTGTCAGCCATGCAGCACCAAGCCCTGGCGTTTTCTACACCATCATTCCCCCAGAGAGGAGCTTTTCTTCCCTTCCCAAGGTCTCCAAAACATCAACCCTCTTTTCTCAGAAAGGAAAGGGGCAGGAACATCAGCAGGTGTTATCCATGTCCTACAGCGCTTGTGCTCTGCCCAAGTGCACCACAGTATATCTGCGCCTGCCTCGGGGACCAGCACTTACTTCCCAATGCTCCCGTGCACTCCGTATGAGCAAGTGGTCAGGGACTAGGAGATAACTGCAATAAGTAAATATTAGATAACTCTGTCTTGTACCTGAGTAAACGTGGATGCTCAGCTAGATGTTAATGTGATGTAAATGCCTGCATTTCTTCTGAGATGTGCTTATGGCAGTGGTGAAGTGGGCTTTCAGCTAAGGCCAGGAGCAGTTTATGAGCCAAGAAAAAAACCCTGCGCTCAGCTATTGTTATTCTTCTTGCTGTACCCTTCAGGCTGAGAAGTAATCATGTCCTCCTAGCCCAGGCAGACTGAAAAGCCTCTAAGATGGTTATTCAGATGGCCAGAAACACCTGGGTGCTGTGGAGCAACATAAGTATCTCTCTTTCTCCTTCCAGATGCCCCAAGTCACCTACAGTAAAGGACGAGCGTGGGTGGAGAAGGCTGTGCAGATTCCCGTGCAAAGGGAACGAGCCGTACACCCTGTGTCTGGCCATCAGCCGGGACGGGGGGCTGACTTACACCCACCTTACAGGACTCCTTGTCCCATCCTGGCATCACCCAATGTCCATCTCCATTTCCCCTCTGCTCTGGGTAAAGGTACCCACACCTGATGCAGGAAAGCACAGGCAGTCTGTCCTGGAGCTCTTATTTGCCATGACAGGTGAAAAGAAGAGCAGCTTGAACAAATGCTGTGCCGTACACTCTGTCCCAGGGATAAATTGCTTAGTTGTTGCCAGCTTTGGAAGAACTACTCAGAAAGCTGTGAAAGCAAACAAGAAATCCCAGCGTACACAACGCTGGGGAGACGAGGGGAGGAGTAAGTTTAATGGCCTGCATGAATTGTCAAGCAAACCCTCTGCAGACTTCAGCATCTTCAGTGGCACATTCTCATTCTGACACAGAAGCGACATTTATAGGTCATAACTCTGAGGAGCAGTTGGTCTCTCTGGCACTATTACACTTAAATGTGAAGGGCTTCATCTGCTGACTATCACAGTGGAAAAGGCAAGTTGAGCAGTTAAAGTAACAGTTCAGGAAGATCCCCCAGGGATGGAGTGAGCAAAAGAGAATAATCAGGCATTTCCACAACTTGCCCCTGTGGTGTATTAGTTTCTGGTGACTAAGCTGCTTTTAGCTTTCCCAGTTTATTTTTAATAGTGTTTATGGAATATACTGCTTGTATTCCCATTGCATTTATAATTATAATTGGCTATCTATCTAAATAGCCTAGAGATCTGCGTGCTGGGAAGCACGCTGTGCAGATGTGTTTGTGTGTGTGCACGCACACACAAACCTGCACATCCGCACACCCCTGCCCTCACACATACAGTCTGAAAAAAACTGGTCAGAGATTGAATTAGCTTAGAAATGGAGCATCTGCACAACCAGTAATTTCATTACTGCGGAAAGCAGGAAACTGTGTTTCTCAATGAAACTCAGATTATGAATCTGGTCATTTGCATTGGAATTTTAATAGGTTTGTACAAAAAAGGACTGGGACACATCAGTTCTTCTTTGAATGAGGCATAATGCAAGGAAGATGCTGCACACTCTCACACAGATGCTGGGCAGAGTAGCAGGTTGAGGTGTGCTGCCGGCAGGCACATCCCCAGCAGTCCTGCAAAAAAACAAGTGAAGAGTTGGTGCCTATGCTCCGCTGGGCCATTCTTTCTTTGGAGGGAGCAGATTGTTGCTTTAAACAATTTAATATCAGTGCCACGTCTGGTGACTGGAACTCTTTGCTACAGGGGGACAACCATGTTAGCCAACACTCCTGGGCTTGGACCAGCCCCCTGTGCATGGCTATACTGGTCTGAGATCTGAGGGGCTTTTATGAATGAGAAAGTAGGATTTTATGAGTGGGTCAAGTCTGAATGCTTGGATAGCCCACTCCAGAAAGAGGATCTGTACCCTGAGATCCAGTCCCACATGGACGATGATGTGCAAGCCCTGTTTTTCATAGGGAGGAACTAGCTCTTGCTTTTATATATCATTTTTCCCTTCCATCAACCCAGACTGGTTCACATAGGAGGAATCATCGGCTGTTGGATAGTTCTGTATTTTGGATGATGCTTTTTCTGTGGAGTCTGGGCCTCCTTGCAGTCCTAGCAGGCTGATGAGGCTTGTGGGTGGGCTCCGTACAAGCAGAAATCCTCTGCAGCTCCCTTCTGAGTGATAGAGAGCAAGACTACATCTCCCAGCAGCCCCAGGAAGGAACAGGATGAGATTTTAAGGGTGGGCTTGATTCTGTTTCAAACAAACGGCACTTGGAAAGTCAACCTCCTATTGGCAGGTTATGCCTTTTATTTTCATTAGTGCTGAAGAAGTTTACAAGAATGGGAAAAGACATATATTTCATCAGTTTTGCAAGAGATTTTGTCAGAGAGACACATGCACACATGGAAATCAGGCAGTTTAGCTCACATCTCAGTCTGCCTAGGCTTTTCCTGCAGGGTGCTTGCTAATATGAAATATTAAAAGTGCCATGTCCTTTCCTTCACATATTTCTTCATATTCAGTCTGGCCACTCACTTGATATGTAAATAAAGTATACCACCACTCTATAAAATGCAGATACCCTGCATTATTTAAGCTGCGAAGGCGATGCATCATCTGTTATGTGGCTCATTGGGGGAGCCCTGCTGTGTATTTGGCAATAAAGCCTCAGAGCGCCTCATCAGAAACAGCAGTTGGTCCAGGGGAAGTTCATTTATGCATGAAATATTCACAGAGCAACAATGCAAACCTTAAACATCAGTAATTGTTAGATTTCTATTGCCTCTAACTAGTGTCTCTAAATTATTGCAAAAGACCAGCCAATTTGCAAATTACATATATTTGTCATGCTCTTGTACCTTTAGTGAACAGACCATAATGGTGATAGCATTTTTAATGTACACAGTCACGGAGCCTCCTTTGGAGAGCTAGCCAAAGACTAGCTCTTTAATGGAAAGAGCTGGCCAGGTTTCTCGAGAAAGTCCCTGCTATATTAACTGACTCATTGCCTGCGATTTTTTTCCAAATGTTTATCTCCAGCTCTTGGAGTAAGAAGAAACTTCATCCAAGATGGTCCTCCCACTCTCTGCATGCCTTGGAGAAATTCTGTCTGATCATGCTACCAGTAACACGTAGGGCCATGACATGAACAAGCCTGGCTCAGACTTTTGCATGAGCTCTGCAATTCAGTCCTTGCCGCTAGGCGATGACCTTGCCCATGGCCCAGTGGGGTTTGCAATTTTGGAGAAAGACCTCTGGAAAAACAGCCTGAGGTTCTATGTTGAAAACAACAAGGCAAAATGAACGCCTGGCAACAAGGCAAAATGAACGAGCCCCTCAAAGGCTGCGGAGTTGCGCCAGGGATGACCAGTACCTGGGGAGACATCCCAGGTGGGCTCTGAAAGGAGAAAGGTGATAAACACATCCACTTGCTTTGAGCTGTGCTGGGATAAGCAGTGGTGCTGATCCAAGAGTTTGTGAAATGCTCTCTGTTTCAAGCTGGGGATTTTTCAACTCCCTTTAGCCATGTAGAGCATGAGGACTGCCCAGTAACTAGAGCTGGGTGCTCTCATCCTGCCTGTTGTGTGTGTGCTGTAAAGCCTGTCTCTGTGCCTTCACCACTCCAAGAACACCAGCCAGAGCATAGCCAGCTCAAAGGGATGCTCTCTGCTGGGAGCCAAATGCTGCCACAGCAAGTGAGGAATTCGTTTAATACCTTCAGTTTCATTAATATCCCTCCCTGCAAGACCCAAAATAACAACTGGGAGATCAAAGGGTCAATTAACACTCACAGTATCTAATCTATCAGCAGATTAATTTCTGAGTTGCTTTACAACCGAGTATTCCCTACAAAAGGTGTAGAAGGAAAATGCTCTCTCCCCGTCTTTTCCTCTTCCTGGTTAATATTTAACAGAAGTCTTTTAAAGTGCTCTTCCATTTAATACAGTAATAAAATATAGCATCACCTTTGGCAAATCTTCCTCTTCACAGAGGAAAGGGTGGATTTCCCCTGTCGGCACCGTGCTGCTTTATCTTTTACACCGGGTGTCTCTTTGGGAACGGAGGTTCCTCCGTCAGGATGATAAAACACATCCTCCTTTCCCCAGGCATATTGGTCCCTCAGGAGGAGTCGTTAGCTTTGCAGAGGATGAGGGCCATAGCATCATTTCTGACTGTGAGAGGTGGGCGGTGCTGACTTTCTGCGTGTTAATCCCAGAAGGGGTTATCCCAGAACGGGTTAATGGCTGTGGTGGCATCTCCTCCTTCCCTATGGATCTCACAGTAGTCTCCATGTGGGGTTCGATCCCTTCTACATACAAGTTGTTGCTTGCTGACAACCACTGCACATGGTAAGGAGAGCTTTTTGAACCTTTAAATAACTTAGAGTCATCCCAGACATGCGAAGGGCAGTGGGGGGAGGAAGATCTCGATGTGCTTTCAGAGGGAAGGCAGGTTCCCTGCTGTGAAGTTCACTTTGGCTTTAGAGACATGATTGCTGTGCCAATTTTGCAAGTGATAGTTTTAAGGTCATCTTCCCTCTATGGCCTTGCCTACGTGAGGGGTCAAAGAGGAGCATTGCGAGCACATGTGAGCTCAGACACCAGCACTTTCTCTATCCCCACCACTAGCAGTGAGCCTGGCTCTAGCTCAGGCTCAAGCCCTCAAGATGCATGTAGAAGAGCAGAGCTTGGGATATCAGCCATGTGCTGGGCTGGTGTCTCTTGTCTTCATCTGTTCCAGGTTGCACGAGTGAGACCTTCACCTTGCACCAAGGTCCTCAGCATCCTCATTTCTCCCCCTGCAGAACTTGGTGTGAGGGACATGTGGACAACAAGATTTCAAAAGTGGCGTTAGTCAGAATGCATGTGCTGAACATTTAAACTGTCTCAGTCCCCACCTATAAGTTGGGGTAGCAGCGTGTCTGTACCTCCTGGGGGATAAAGACAGATATCCCAGAAATTTTGCAGTGCACAAATATTACAGGAAAAGGGGCTGGGAGTGTGTGAGATGACTGGCTTCATCTTGGCTCTGTTTGTAGGAAGGAATTACATCCTCATCAATCTGAGCAAGGAGGCAGCTCAGGACTAGAACCTGAGCAGCAAAATGGCACCCTTTTGGCCACCCAGAAGGAGATGACAATAAAAG